>CAUYPK010010009.1:0-26804 GCA_963574355.1 Loris lydekkerianus
CTTTCTTTCTTTCTTTAATTTTAATTTTTATTTTTACATATACATGTGGTAATTAGGTTTCCATTTTTTTGCCTTCACAAAATTAAAGACTTAAAATTTAATAACAATAACAATGTTTAAGATAAGGACTAGAAACAAAAATCTCATAAAGAACCAAAGAGCATAAATACATTCAGAAAAGAAATCAGACAATTGCTATATCGAAGTATTCTTTTCTTTCCTTTTTACATTTAGAAATCTGTTTAATTTGAAGTCTATTGGGGTATGTATTTTTATATCTGTATCCAATTTTAGTTTTTCCTAAATGTTTGTCAAATTGGTACAATATAATTTATGCAAAAATTATATGTTTTCAGAGCTTTCAAATAAGTCTATTATCTTATACTTAATTTCAGCATGTAGCTGAGTTTACTTCTTAACTGTCTATTCTCTTCTGTTAAATTGTTCATCAACTCATGACTCAATATATTAGTGAAACAATGTCTTTATGATAGAAAAATTTATTTAGTATTTCTCCTACCTAGTTATAAATGTTCCTCATTGCTGCCTTTCACGTAGTTTTCTTACTGTGATCTTGTTTTCATGATTTTTTCTAACTATTCTTTTCTGATAATTCTTGCACATATGCTTTAGAATCAACATGTCTAGCTTCAGAAAAAAAATTGTTGATATTTCAATTGGCATTTTTATGAAATTGAGACATCCTATTTAAGAATATGAAATGATGTCTTTCTATTAGTTCAAACATGCCTGTGTATCTTTTGGTTCTATGATAAGTTCTATATGATAAGTTCTCATCATATAGGTTTTAAAAATTTCTTAAATTTCTCTCTAATTTATATATTTTTTGGTATTATAAATGTCTTTTTCTACCATTATGTTTTCTAAGGTATAATTTTCTGTATGTATGGAGTCTACTAATCATTCTATGTTAATTTCATGTTCTGTTATATCAATAGACTCTTTTCTATTATTTACTAGGAGTCTGCAGATTCCATTAGATTTTTCAACTACAGTATAATATCATCTACCAAAAAGAGTTCTGTGTAAAAGAGAAAATACTGTCCCCACAGATGTTCACATCTTAATTTCTATAATTTGTAAACATGTTACCTTGCACACCAAAAGAAATTTTGCAAGTGTGATTAACTAAGAGATTTTGAGATGAAAGATTGTCCTGGATTATATGGTGGATGCCATGAAATCACAGGGTTCTTACACAAGAAAGACAGGAGAGTCAGAGTCAGAGGGGAAATCAGACCACAGGAGCAGAGGTTGAAGTGATGCACTTTGAAGATGAAAGAACCACAAGCCACAGGTCGTAGGTAGTGTCTAGAAGCTGAAAAAGACAAAGAAATGGGAATTCCTCTAGACACTTCAGAAGGAATGTAGCTTTGACAACACCTTGATTTTAGCCTAATGTGACTTGTGTCAGACTTCTGACCTTGCAAACTCTGAACTGAAACATTTATACTATTGTAAGCTAACAGATTTGTGGTAATTTCTATAGGAAAAATATGAAACTAATCTGCTCTTATTTCAGTTATTATGATTCTAATTTCTTTTGTAAAATCATATTGGATAATACTTCTAATAAACTATTAAGTAATGATGAAAGTAATAGGAAACTTACCTTTTTCCTTTATTACATCTGGAAGATACCTCTCTTCTGGGTATCACCCTTGAGTAAGAGATGTGCAAGATTTTATATGTTTGTGTATAATTACTATTTTTATTGTGGATATTACATTTTTAGGATCAAATTTCTTGTTCCAGAAATAAAATCTATTAACTGATACTCTTATGATTTTGAGTCATACCAACATGGTGTAAATGTTTACTGAACAGAAAAAGCTTATGTTGGGTAATGCCTGGCTGACCTATTCTAATTGTCTCCCTTGAGAGGTGAATTAAAAATGCAAAGAAAGTCAGAACACAACAAAGACACAAAGGATAAAGAAATGCATGCAACAGATGAAATAGGCAGAGGCTATGAGGTGTTAGGTTTGATATGCAAAGGGAAGTAATGAGTAGATAGAGATTTTATGAGGAGTGAAGATGTCCTCTTCTCTCCATATGGCTCTCCATAATATACATTGATAGGCTTTGAAAAATTAATAATTCATTATTGTAAGTGTCCTAATCCTTTCTGCATCTGCTACCTGGAATTTAGACAGGAAACAGTTACTATACCAACAAATGTATGTGTCAAATAAAATAGGCTTCACAAGACTAAAAATTTATTTTAAAAATAAGAAAAAATAATTATTCAAGGAAGAATAAGGTTGAATAAGAATAAGGGGTGTCTGGATGATATATTTCTCCCTACAAAGATCTCTGAATATATCCTGTCCTCTCAGTACCTCAAATAAAGAAAAATGTTTTCAAACAGAGAGAGAGAGGAACTAGGTCTATATTGCTCTAGACAAGAATCTAAGCAAAATATTGAGTAATGTAGACAGAAAAATAAATGAGAGCAGGTTGCTAGGAGATGATTGAACATGAGTTTCCTTTTTTTTTTTTTTTTAATTGTTTGGGATTCATTGAGGATACAAAGAATTAGATTACACTGATTGCATTTGTTAAATAAAATCCCTCTTACACTTGTGTCCTGCCCCCAAGAGGTGTGCCATACAACATGACTCCCATCCCTCTTCTTCCTTCCCTGTCCCCCCCTTGCACATTCCCCTACCCCACCCCTAATATGTACTGCCTTCATATTAGAATTGAGTACATTGAATTCTTGCTTTTCCTTTCTAGTGATGCTTTACTAAGAAGAACGTTTTCCACCTCCATCTTTTTGATGGCTGAATAGTATTCTGTGGTATACATATGCCACAGCTTGTTAATCCATTATGGATTGGTGGGCATTTAGGTTGTTTCTACATTTTGGTGATTGTAAATTGAGCTGCAGTAGTCTAGCACAGCAGTTCTCAAACATGACCCTCAGGAACTGTATTAAAGGATCGCAGCATTCAGAAGGTTGAGAACCAGTGGTCTAGCACAAATGGTCTTATGATAAAATGATCTTTTTTCTTCTGAGTACATGCCTATTAATAGGATTATAGGATAAAATGGGAGGTCTAATTTCAGTTCTTTGAAGCTTCTTCATACTTCATTCAAAAAAGATTGTATTATTTGTAGTTCCACCAGCAGTGTAAAAGTGTTCCCTTCTCTTCACATATAAGCCACCATCTGCAGCTTTGAGACTATGATGTGGGCCATTCTCACTAGGGGTAGATGATATCTCAAGGTAGTTTTAATTTGCATTTCTCTGATGATTAGGAACCATGAGCATTTTTTCATATGTTTGTTAGTCACTTGTCTGTATTCTTTAAAGAAGGTTCTATTAATGTCTCTTGCCCACTGATAGATAGGATTGTTGGGGTTTATTTTTTTGTTGTTGTTGTTCATTAATTTGAGTTCTCTATAGATCCTAGTTATCAAGATATTGTCCTATTCATAATATGCAAATAACATTTCTCATTCTGAAGGTTGTCTGTTTGCTTTGAATGGAAAAAGCTTATGGGACTAGCCTGAATAAGAGTGAGACCCATTTCTATTAAAAGTAGAAAAAAAAAAAAAAAAAAAAAACTAGCTGGGTGTCATGGCCGGTACCTGTAGTCCCAGCTAATTGGGTGGCTGAGCCAAGAGGATCACTTGAACCCAAGAGTTTGAGGTTGTTTACTTAGATATACAGAAGCTTTTCAGTTTAAGTCCCATTTGTTTATTTTTGTCATTGTTGCAATTGCCACAGAAGTCTTCTTCATAAAATCTTCCCCAAGACCTATAGCTTCAACTGTTTTCCTCACACTTCCTTTGAGGGTTTTTATTGTTCCATGCCTTAAGTTTAAATATTTTATCCATCTTGAATCAATTGTTGTAAGTGGTAAGAGGTGCGAGTCCCATTTCAGTCTTTCACATGTGGTTATCCAGTTCTCCCAACACCATTTATTGAATAGGGATGCTTTTCCCCAGTGTATGTTCTTATTTGTTTTATCAAAGATAAGGTGACTGTAAGATGTTAGTTTCATCTCATGGTTTTCTATTTGGTTCCAAATGTAAATGTCTCTATTTTTTTTTGCCAATACCATGCTATTGTGATCAGTATGGTCTCATAGTATCGCCCAAAGTCTGGTAGGGAGACACCCCTGGCTTTGTTTTTATTACTAAGAATTGCGCTGGCTATATGGGGACAAGTTCCCTTTTCTTTTGTTTTTAATTTTTTTGAAACAGAGTCTCACTCTGCTGCCCTGGGTAGAGTGATGGGGAGTCATAGCTTGAGGCAACTTCAATTCTTTGGCTCAAGAGATCCTTTTGCCTCAGCCTCCTGAGTAGCTGGCATTACAGATGCCCTCCGCAACATGGGGCTATTTCTTTTCTTTTTCTTTTTCTCTTTCCTCCCTGCCCCCCACAGTTTTTGGCCCAGGCAGAGTTTGAACCTGCCACCTACGGGGCTGGCACCCTATTCCTTTGAGCCACAGGCACTGCCCCTTTTTTTCTTTTTTTTTTTTTTTTTAGAGATGAGACAGGGGTCTCACTTTTGCTCAGGTTGAGCTCAATCAGTCCACCTGCCTGATCCTCCCAGAGTACTAGAAATACAGTGGCAAGCCACCATGCTCAGCCCCACGAGTTCCCATCTTGAAGAAAAATGGTGGAATAGCAGTGGTCAATGATTCATCCCAAATCAGTTAAATCTCTCTTTTCCTTTCTTTCTCTTTTTTTCTGTCTACCTCTGTGAATTTCCCACACTATTGTATTTTACTTCTAATTAGTTCAAAGTAGTATAAATCAGGACATATTCCTAATAGGTTTTGGTTTCCTAGAGAAAAATCAGAATTATCTACATTTTTAAAGGCCTTTAAAAGGGTGCCTGCAAAGATACTCAGGTAGCACCCACCTCAGAAAGTCTGTTTAAATTGACTGGGCATCTTATATTAGGAGGGCTACACTGGATATGTCACTTAATATTCCTTAATGATAGTTTTCTTATCTGGGAGATATTAAGATTGTTAATTATGTTAAATTAAATCATGTTTTATAAAGTGAACATTTGTATAAATATTATAATATTAAATCATATGTGCATATATTAGCATATATAATTTCAAAATCTTATGTTGCACATATATAAACATATAATTTATATTATATACATTATTAACACATAGTATAGAATGTAATGTCAGAAACTTTTGAAATATCTTAAAATATAACAACTCATTTAATAAGTATTAACTTAGTACTTGTCTAAATATAAAACCATTGAAAAAGTTAAGTGAACACACTGAGTGACATTTTATACGTATTTTAAATTCCAAGGGAGTATCTTGAGTGCTCTATTAGGATGTTGATGAATAAATGTAATAACGGTAATGGTATATGGCATCCCCCATGCAATCTCCTCATATAGCCCTCCCCTGACCCCTGAGGCAGGCTAAAAGCTTGTGACCAAACATATTATTCTAAAACTAATTATTTTTTAAAAAATAGTCATCAGTTTTAATTTTTACTGGCATTAATTCCATTTCTTTAATGATGTATGTAAAATTTAAATTTTTACAATATTTTTCTTAGTTCCTAAAGAAAAAAAAATTAGAAAAGTGTGAATTAGCTTAAGCCTTATGACTCAAAAATATATTCATCCAATTTGTATGAGTTTAAAAATAACATTTTAGGTGTGGTGGAGGGGGCAGGTTGAGAAAAAAAGAAATTTAAAAATTTAACATTTTACCTTAACCTAAGCTTAGGCAATTTTATTTCTAAAGGAATCCTAGGGGAAAGAAAATAATCAAAAGAGGGAGAAGATTTCAATTAGGCAGAAACAAGAATGAGTGTTTGCTCAACACATTTTTTTTTGTGGCCCCCAAATTATTAAGAGGCTAATGTCACTCTGAATTGTTGACACCATTTTACCATTAATTATGAAAGTAAAGAAGGAAAAAATAAAATTGGTAGCAAAGAAAAATCCTAGAGAGCTTAAACGCCCATGGTTGTTCAAAGGAGACAGAGCTGGTATACCTCAAGGAGTTTATGAGAGAAGTAGAATTAAAATACATACACTAAAATCATGCAAAGGTTGAGATGGGGAGCACATGGAGTTGAACTTGCTAGGGTCCTTAAATGTGCCAGAATGTATAGAAAGAGCTACTTTATAGTGGAATATAATAAATCATATGTGTTCTGTACTATCTTTAAGTGACCACTAAAAGGATAATACAACCTATGTAACTAGAAATCTATTTAAGAAGATAAATAATAAGTCATGCTTGACTTATAAAGATAATTCAAGAAAAGAAAAAAAAAAAGGGACAAAGAAGAGATGAGATTATCAGAAAGCCAAAAGCATAGTTTATTTAAACTCAACTATATCAGTAAAATAATATTTGTTAGGTCTAGTGGAGGATAAACTGGTGCTAAGGAAGTGGCTAGGGCGGAGAGCAGGAACTGAATTGTAGCTATGAACCAAATTGCTCCCAGGAGTGAACACACCCAGTGAGGAGCTTCTAATCTACCTGGCATGAGGTTCATTCCCATCTGATTAGCATAGCATGGTGGAGCTTTTGTGGCATCTGGGGAAGAGGCAGGTGTACAAAGGGAAACTATTATATAACCAGCCTATTATGTAACCTGTTATCTGTTATATAATCCCAGCCTGTCAATCACACCAAAGGCAGGAAACAACCATCAATTTTGCCAGGAGAAAGGGAGGACAAACTGAGCACATAATTGAGCACGTAAAAGGCAGCTTGTTCTGAGTCTTCGGCGTCTTTCTCCACTGGTGGAGACAGACTCGTTCCTCTCTCTGGGATGTATTTTCACTTAGTGTCATTTTGTGTACCTTCCTTTTTCTCTTTCACTTCATATAGCTTCTTTCTTTTTCCTGTAATAAACTGTTTGTGTGGGATTGTTTTGTATCTGTGATCACTCGGTCATCATCTCGACTTGGTACCAGTATCCATTCCTGACACTAGGAACCAGGGGACCAAGAAACATTCAGCAGATCTAACGATAATGAATATAAATTGATTAAATAATCCAATTAAAAGACAAAATATATTGGATTGGATTAAAGACAAAGCATAACACAATTCAATTACATTCTATTTATAAAAGACATACTTTATATCAGGACATAGAGAAAGTAAAAATAAAAAACAAAACAAGTATACTGTGTAAATACTAACCTAAAAAGTTATTGTAGCTTTATAAATATTAGAATGATGTTAAGGCAAGAGCTATTATGAAAGAGAAATAGGAAACTTTAACAATCTTCAAATGTATATACAAAATAAGCTGCACTAACCAAGACACAGCAAAAAAAAAAAATATATATATATATATATGTGTATATACATATATACACATATATATAGAATAAATTTGATGTAAATAAAAAAACCCATTTTGTTTTGCTCGCTCACTCCACAGTTATAGCTGAAGGTTATTACTCAATAATTGATATAAGAAAAAGCAGGCCCAAAAAATCCAGTTAGTTTATAGAAGATTTAAACAGAACTAATGTATTCTACCCAACTGTCATATATAAATACTGCATAAACAACTATATATAGCATTTTTCATATAACCATGGAACAATAATAAAATATTATGGCAGTCATGGAGGGAAATCAATCAGATCTCCTTAAAGGGATCAGCCTTTGCTTTCTGGCAGAGGCCAGGCTATCCCCAGACAATGACTGAGCACAGATGGGTTCCGGGTGTAACCATTTCTGCCAGTGGAACTTCTCCAATGACCAATTTTTGTTCTGAAATTCTACTTCGATGTGTTAAACTCTTTGTCAGATCTGCATGCTAATCTGAAGCTTTTTTTCTTCAATCCTACTTTCTTCCTCCTTTTTTACCACAGGGGTAGTAGCAGATCCACATCTTAAATTGGAAACTCTTCCTGCCCATTATGACTTCATCCTCCTTAGCTCACTCATGGGCATTACCAATTCCTTATAAATCTTTTATACTTCAAACTTTCTCAACATCTGTTTCATGAAGAATCCAATTGATGCAACTGATACTAATCACAACCACCTACATAATTTGTGAAATTCAGTAGAAAATAAAAATGCAAATCTCCCTTTTTAAAAAGTAATAATATTTTCAATATGGCAAGAGCAGCAGAGCATTCAAGCAGCACAGAGCCCTTCTAAACACAGAGCCCTAGGTGGCTACACAGGTTACATAACGTGCTATCAGAAGTAGTGCAAGAAAGCAGATGAAAAACAGTGGTTTGGGATGGGATCACTCACTGCCTCCATAATAATAAGCAATTCATTCTAGGTGGTATCTGGGTACAGATAGTCTCTGGTAAAATATGATAGCCTGATGCTAAAACTTTTTCTAGTGGTAATTTGAAAGATTTTTCTGGTAAAGGAAACTACCCTAAATTGTATAATAATTTTAAAAACTCAGCATTGTAAATGTAAGGAAATGGGAGTGGGAGGCAATGTGTATAAGAGAATGGAATTGTCTGAGTATCACTGAATCACACTGATGCCCTACATAGGGATAATGAAAAGCAAAAGAAAGTTAATAAAAAATTAAAAGGAAAGTTTGATGAACAGAGGACCTTTTTGGTACCTTAAAAAGAGGCTTTATCTTCTATAGTTAAAGAAAATGAAAGGGTAAAGACCAAATTTTGTATTTAATAACTAGAATTTTCAAGTTACAAAAAGGCAAGTCAGAGTTCTATTTGGGAAAATGTGGACCCTGAAAACTGTGCTAAGTGCATCTGAATGAATGCCCATTCAGAAGAGGACTATCCCACTCATTGGACAGGACATCAGGTGACTGTGCATCTTGAATTGCTTATTTTGAGCTTGGTTTTGTTGGATTCATGAAGCTGGGAAGTTGGGCAGATCTTTCTGCCCACAAAGTAATCCACATAAGGATGCAAATGGCATATGAGATCAAACTTTTGCAGGAACTGAGCTGCGTGGGTAGGTAGCCCAGAGTTCACTATTAATCACAGGAGTTTCATCAGTGCCCTTCTGTATGGCTACACCTCTGGCCATATGGAGGAGTACTCGATGCCTAGCTGAAGAAGAGGCCAAATACCAAGCAAGGTTTATAAATGTGTCTGCTCAGTATCTGGTTCTAACTAAAAATGGATAGCAGCAGCATTGCAGCCACACTCAACGGCAAACTTGTAAGACAATGACAAATAGTATATCTAGTCATGTACTTAGTGTGGTGAGAATTTCTGCAGACATATGGGCATTAGGGGATCAAGATCAGATTAGCTGATAAAGATCAGAAAAAGCTTGGAGGATTAGAGGCCAGAGGTTGGAGTAGAGGTATATGGGTAGACAAAGGGGAGTGGGCTTGTATTACCACATGTTAACACACACTAGAAAGCATCATCTGTTAATCAAAAAATTTATGAGAGGCCATTGTTTCAGCCTGAGCTCCTGCACCAAACCAAAATGGAGTTACTCATGCTAAATGCTTTCTAATGAAGCCAAAACTTTAGGAAAGCAGACCATTATTTCAGCCTGAGCTCCTGCACTATGCACCCAAAAGACAAGACCAAACCAAAATGGAGTTACTCATGCTAAATGCTTCCTAATGAAGCCAAAACTTTAGGAAAGCAGACCATTGTTTCAGCCTGAGCTCCTGCACTATGCACTCAAAAGACAAAACCAAACCAAAATGGAGTTACTCATGCTAAATGCTTTCTAATGAAGCCAAAACTTTAGGGAAGTAGGTGAATCCTGAAATAGCCACTTTTTTCCTAAAAACAAGAGAGTCCACTCTGAGACAGCATAATAACTGTAATAACAGTGTCATAACTTTTTTTTTTTTTTTACAAAAAAAGTAATCTGATGTTAACCAATTCTCTTTTTTTCCCAAATACTATGCTTTCTTGTTCTTATCTTGCAAACCCCCATTGTTCTGCTATCGGCCAGTGTGAGCTGTCATTCTCTTTTGTAGAATGAAAGCTATCCTGATTTATTAATTGCAAATATAAGCCAACAAGCTCTCTAAATAAATTCATTGTGATTTTGCTTTTGACATTGAAGAGACAAGGGAACAACATGACTTGGCCAATTTGTGTTAGCCAGCTTGTGCACTGGCCATGCTAGAATTAGAATGCTGCGCACGTGAACAAAGTCACCATTGTGGTAGAGAGGGACGCCTCGCCAAGCATGAACTCTCACTTGCCAAGACCAATTTTATGTATTCCCTTTCTCTGCCTGCTGCACTGATTGTAGATGAACCTTCATGGTTAGAGGACAGAGCCACAAGATCAGATTCCTGGATCCAATTTAGTTTCTTATTGTTACCGTGATATTTTCTCACTGAAGGCAGCAGTGTCCTCAAGTCACTATCACACCATGACTGTTCTGCCTCCTTCTTTCACATATAAGAAGCTGTGTGATTACATTGGCCCATGTAAATAATACAGAATAATCTTCCCATATCAAGATTCTTGACCAAAACTAACCACATCTGAAAAGAACCTTTGCTGTGTAAAGTATAGGTTCGCAGATTAGCTGGAGGGGAGCTGTTTTAGATAGTCACTGAAATCAACAGATAACTGCATGAAGGAGAAAAATACTATTGTACGAAATAACTGATCTTCGCAAAATGTTTATGACAGCATATCTCAGCTTTTCCTAGTTCACCTAGTTAAGGAGAACATAGGTTTAACCTAAAGAATTCCATTATTTGTTAATATCCTTAGACTACAGCTGCAAAAAAATAGACACCAAAAACTCATATCCACATGACTTTACATATTGGCATCATAAGCATATATTTTAAAATTTGCTCACCACATTTAAAGATATAAATGATAGTATGACATGAAAGTTGTGATGAATACATCTAAATGAATGCCCTTTATATAAAGTCTTGCATATCATTAAAAAGGCTGAATATAGTTGACTTGAAAGTGTCTGTAGAGAACAAAAATTATAAAATAGGACTTTGCAGATTCGAAGAATTACCAATCAGATGTTCTGGAAACAAACACATAATAACCAAAATAAAAATAATAACAAAGGAATGTAGCAGCAGTCTGGATATAAAAGAGATTTATGAGCTATCAGATATAAAGAAAGAATGGCAGGGTGGCGCCTGTGGCTCAGAGGAGGAGGGTGCCGGCCCCATATGCTGAAGATGGCGGGTTCAAACCCAGCCCCGGCCAAAAACTGCAAAAAAAAAGAAAGAATGGTATATGAAGAATCAAAAGAATGGGAGATGGGAGGATGGGAAAAAGAGTACACACAAGACCTGGGAAATATTATCATAGAAACATAATAATGAAACTTCAGAACACTGCTGGGGCTCAGAAGTCAATACCCCAATATGAAAGTCTTAAAAGCTTTCTCAGAAGCAAAAGTTTTTCTCTGACCTTCTCTTGCCTTTCTTTTTCCCAGTCCCATTTCCCCTAAGTTTTGCCATAGAAATAAGAATCCCTCTTCCTCCAAGTGGATTATAGAAGCCAAACCCCTTTTCTCAAAGCTAGCCATAAAACCTAAAAATATTACTCTGGAGTTGCCTCCACCGTGCTGTATAAAAATTTGGCCATAGAGAAATTGAATCGCCTACCCTGTTTGATTGCAGGTCATATTACCTGCATTAAAGAGAGGGCCCTGCCTCTGAAGGAATGCAAGTTCAGAAAGGCTGAGAACAGAGAGGCCTTGCGGGGTTTTCTCAGTCAGTTGATTAGCATTAATTCACACCCTCTTTTGTCCAATCATATTTCTACACTGCTGTCCATACTTTCCTGTCCCCAAGGACGATTTTCCTGGTATCTTTTGGTCTTCATTGTTTGGACTTCCGTGTATGCACATGAAATAAATTTGTACATACATATGCACATTTTCTCTAATTAATCTGCCTTTTATGAGCTGCATTTTCAGTGAAGCTTCAGTGAGCCAATTCTCCTCAACCCCTACAACACCCAGTGAAAGAAGAGAAATTATTAAAAACAACCAGAAACACAGAATCATTGATTTAAAAATAACCTGGTATCATATCTCTTATAAGACCAATGACAGTCAGAAGCCAATTAAATCATACCTTCAATATGTTGAAGAAAATAACCCTTAATTCTTCTATATGCAACAAAGTTTCTTTCAAAATATAGCAAAATTATGGCATTTTCAGATGAAAATCATTGTAGTGTACTCCTTACTAATTAAAATTCTTTATATTCTATAAACAAAAAGGAAGTAAGTCCCAGCTACAGTTTTTGCCTACCAAAAACAATGAAGAGCTGAAAAGTGATTAAAAATGTGGGCAAAAATGAGAAAACTGATTCTATTATATGAAAATAATGTAAACTTTCAAAATTTTTATAGGTATTGAAGTAATACAGAAAAGATTCTTTTATCACAATTGAATTAATCACAGACATTAAAATTTAATTGGAAATTAAGAAATATACTTCTAACTATCCTATTGGGGAAAGAAAAAATCATAATGGAAATTGGAAGATAGCATATCACAAACTGAATAATAATGCAAATACCATAAGTATGGGAAAATTTTTAGAGAAGATTAAACCAACACTTGGCATATCAAAGCAATTAAAGCAATACTTAGAGGCAAAAATTCTTAGCTTTTAAATGTATATTTTGTAAAATAATAGTGAAATTTAAGAATGAAGTATCTATTTTAAGATACTTATAAATGTCTGCAGAAAAAGCCCAAAGAAACTGCAAGGAAGGAGAAAAAAACTGTTACAAGTAGAAATTAACAAAATAAGTTACAAAGTAGTAACATTCAAAATATAGAGGAACAGCAAAGCCGCAAGTTGATCTTATAAAAAGTCTAGTAAAATTGACAAGAAAAAATGAAGTCACAAAACACCAATATCATGGCAGGGTGAATATTTAATAGGTAATATGAAGTTAGCAAAAAATGTATATTTTAAAAATTTCTAGAAAAAATAATAATAATAAGTGAATCTAAATTTTCCTACTATCAGTTAAAGAAAAAGAATCATTTGTTAAACATCTTCCCCCAAAGAAAATTCAAGTACCATATGGCTTCACTGACAAGTTCTAATAAACATCCACAGAAGAAATAATTCTAACCCTACACAAATCATTCCAAAGAAGAAAAAAAGTAAATAACACATTTCGACACATTTTATGAGGCTAGCATAAATTTGATATTAAAAACAAATGGAAAATCAGAGGTCAACTTTACTTTTGCACACAGTTGCAAAACTCATAAATCAAGAATTCAGTAAGACATACAAAGGATAATTTATCATGAGAAAGCTTGGTTGATTACAAGAATGCGTTAGTTTAACATTAAAAAAGAAAACAAAATATTCATTTCATATAATTCAATGCATTTTGCCACAAAACCAGGTTATAGGAGGAAAAAAAGTCATAATGATAGATGTACAAAAAGTTTTTTGATGAAATTTACCATTATTAATTTTAGCAACTATTAGGCAACAAGGGGGGAGGGAAGGGGAATTTTCTTCATCTAATAAAGATATTTATAATATAATTTAGAACAAGCCTCATACTTGTTGCAACATTGAAGGCCTGCCCTTTGAGATAGGATCAAGAGAAGAATGTTCACTGTGTATGGATGGCACCTGTGGCTCAAAGGAGTAGGGTGCCAGCCCCATATGCTGGAGGTGGTGGGTTCAAACCCAGCCCTGGCCAAAACAGAAAAAAAAGAATGTTCACTGTCCCTTGGGTGGGCTGTGTGAAGAAATACATCAAAACAGAAATAACAAGTACAAGAATTGGAAATGAAGCTTCAAACTATCATTATTTGTGAGTTACAGTTTATGTACCCAGAAACACTAGAAGAACTTATGGTATGTAATCAGGCTTTGTAAACATTTAGCGAGGTTGTTAAGTTCAGAAATTAAAAAGAAAACAATTACCATATATACTCGAGTATAAGCCGAGTTTTTTAGGCAAAAAATTTGTGCCAAAAAACCCGAAATTGGCACAAATTTTGTGCCGAAAAAACTCAGCTTATACTGGAGTATATACGGTAATATATAATATACAAACATCTACCAGTAATAAACACTAATAAAATAACATTTTGAGGCTCAGTGCTTGTAGCATAGTAGTTGTGGCACCAGCCACATACACCAAGGATGGCGGGTTCGAACTTGGCCCAGGCCAGCTAAACAACAATGACAACTGCAACATAAAATAGCTGGACAGTGGGCGCCTATAGTCCCAGCTATTCAGGAGGCTGAGGCAAGGGAATCGCTTAAGCCCAAGAGTTTGATGTTGCTGTGAGCTGTGATGCCACAGCACTCTACCCAGGGAGAATAGTAAGACTCTGTCTCAGAAAAATAAATAAAATAAAATAACATTTTGGAAAGATAACATTTATAGTCGCATAAACAAATTATCTTGAGAAAATAGGCAAAATCTCCATGGAGAAAATTATTAAACTTTATTTATGATAAAATATAGAAAATCTAAATAAATGAAATAGCCACTAAGTCATGATTGGAAAATTTATTATTGTAAATGCCAGTTCTCCTCAAATTGGTTTATAGATTTGATTCCTATCAAAATCTCAAAAGAAATATTTGTAGAACTTGACAAACAAATGATACAAATTATATTAAAATACAAAGGGCCGATGGTATCTGTGATTGTCTCTTAAAGAAATATCAGGTAAGAAGACATCCTTTTATTAGATGATTCTTTACAGCTATTAAAATAAATATATCATGTCATTATTGCATATAGGCAAAAAGAGCTTAGAAAAATAGAATTTAATTTAATTTTAAAATGTCAAAAATAGAGCCATAGCTTATATGAGGGCAGATGATTTATGAAAGCAATATGGAAAACAAAGTTTTCCAAAAAGCAGTTTTAGAATGTGGATATTAAAAAATGAAATATATGTATATGTTTATATACAGCTTATCACCTGTCTTATACCATTCACAAAATTAATCCCAGGAGATTAAAGGCTTAAACAGGAAATACATATTTTATAGTGTTAGAAAAGAATATCAGGAAATATCTTCAAGATCTTATTTAGAGAAACATTTCTTAATGAAGGCCCCCAAAATATTAATCTGAAAGGACAAAAATGAATCCAAATAACAATTTAGAAATCCAAAATTTCTATTCTTTAAAAAACACCCAAAGAGTTAAAATGGAAGTCATAAAACAGAAAATGTACAATACATATCAGGTGACAATTAGTATCCCCCACCAAAACAAACAAACAAAAAAACACTGTAAATAAGAAATACCTATGTAAAAACCAAGTTAACTCCATTTTGTTAAAACTAACTTCATCTTATCCCTCAGCCTTCATTTTGTAGCTGCATGCCAAAGGCATTAGGCAATCTGCTCCCTCCCCCAACCCCCATCCTTGCCCCATGATCCACACTTTTACACAACACCTACTCCGAGTGATAACAGCACTCTCCAGACAACCAAGGACAAATACTGCTCAGTCCCTCAAACTCAATGGCTCACCTCAGTCCCTCAGTGGCTCACCTCACACTTCCTCCCTTTTTTCCTTTCTATACCCTTAAACCTCCCTCCTTTTTGAGATCAGGGCTTCTCTGCTCTCCTACTGTGCCAGGACCAGGAAGCCCGGGTTTGAGCTTGTAAATAAACAACCTCTTGCTTTTGCATGGGACTTGGTCTCCAGGTGATTTATGTGGGGGATCCTGGGACTTGGGCACAACATTTGGAGGCTCATCCGGGAGAACCCCCCCCCAAAAAAAATCACCAAGTACCTGCTCTGGAGCTGAGTGTGTATGTGCCGACATTTGTCTTGCCCTGTTCCGTGTTAGTTCCATTTGTTGAATCTGTAGTCGGGACATGGAATACCCAACAGAGTAGAAGTGGGGATGCCCCATGAATGGGGGACTGAGACGTGGAATCCTCAGTCCCTGGTCAAGAAGACCACAGAGAGGTGATCCTTCTGGTTGAGAGACAAGGCGGGTTGCGACAGCCAGACGGAGTTACACAGTCATCTCATTTTCAGTTTTGCCTGAGAACCTGCAAGTGCAGGCTTCTGTTTTCTGGAGGAATCTTGTGTGTTATTTGTTTTGTCTGTGTTTTATTATATTTGGAGGGTGAGATGGGACAGACGTAGATGACCCCCTCTCCCTAACTTTGACTCATTTCCAGGACTTCAAAGACAAAGTCCAAGAGTGTGGCTTTAAAGTGTCCAGAGGTAAACTTGTGATTTTTTGCAGGAATGAATGGCTGATGTACCACATTGGATGGCCACCAGAGGGCACTTTTCATCTCCCCATTATCTTTAAGGTCAAAGATATAGTCTATCCATCTAGGACTGGGCACCCGGACCAGATCCCCTATATAATTGCTTGGCAGGACCTCGTGGAGGACCTGCCATCGTGGTTAAAACCCCTCCTTCCTCCATCAGGCAAGGAAGTAACTAAACTCCTAGCCTTGAAGGAGAAAAAGGAGAAGTCTCCTGAACCTGCTTCCCCTTCCCCAGTCAGCCAAGGAGGAACTGATCCAGAAGTGCTCTTCCCCCGTCCCTATCAACCCTCACCTAGGGGGATACCTGTTCCTCAGAGTCCGCCAGGCAATGAGGCCACTCCAGCCCCAGGTCCAGAGGGTAGCCACCGGAGCCCACCTCACACACACTGTAGAGCCCTGTGCAATCTGACAGCAGACTCCACAGTGTTGCCTCTCCACAGGGTGGGCTCCCTTGATGGAGTGGACCCCCTGAATCAGCTGCACCACTATTGGCCCTTCGCCACAAGTGATCTCTATAACTGGAAAATGCAGAACCCTAAGTTCTCCGAAAAATCTACTGCCTTGATTGACCTCTTAGACTCAATTCTTTTTACACTCAAGGTTGACAGCATCACCTCCTGGGTACATCACACGCATGTTCACCTAGCCAACCCTTTCACCATCGAAGAAGACTCCACCCCCCAGTGGAAACTCTGATGGGACCCTAATAACTCACTGAAGCTCAAACTGAAGAAATGCCAGAATCCCTGATGCCACCATATGTGTACCACTTACTGACTTACTCTGCCTTGATGATTATACCCCTCACCACTAACCCTCATCCCCCCGTTAAGCTAACAGGGCTATTCACTGATGGTGAACAGGGATGGTGAACAAGGATGGTGCTCAACCAGACCTCTGGAGTTCACCCTAAGGGTACTTGGTTCCCAGAGCTCTTAGTTGACCTACATAATCTGGTAGGGATTAAACCCTGCCCCTCAGGGTGGCAGTCATATTGGCCCAAAAATACTCTAACCAGGTAATTTTATGTCTGCCCCGGTCACCTTCCTAATAAGTGTGGAGGAGAAAGTTCATATTTCTGTAACTCATGGAACTGTGTTTCCACTGGGCAATTATGGTGGAACCCCCTGAGACAAGGATACTTAATCCAAGTAAAGAGGAAGGGTGTTTGGAGAGGGCACTCCTGTACAGGAGGCCCCAAACCTGACACAGTCAGTATCACCTTTACGGAGAAAGGAAAGAAAATGCTAGATCAGGAACTCGGCAAATGGTGGGGTGTGAGACTGTACAACACGCACAGCGCAGACCCGGGTAATGTTTTCCAACTCAAAATCTTATACACCCCTGTTAATAATAAGCCTGCTACAGTGGGTCCTAATATAGTGCTTAAGCCCCATCCTGTAGTCACCCCTAAGCTCCGTGACTCCCCTGACTCCCCGGACCAAGCATTCAGTACCCAAAGTCTGACTCTAAACCCCACACCTGTGCCTACTACAGATCCCAATCCACTTTGGAAATTGGTCATTGCTACATACCACGTCTTAAATGCTTTCAGACCAGACCTTGCTAAGTCCTGTTGGTTATGTGTAGAAGCCAGAGCCCCATATTATGAGGGAATTGCCCTAATAAGCAAACCTAAGATCAGCTCCCAGGCTAGTGACTGCTGTTGGCAACAGTTTAAGCCCCGAGTCACCCTACAGTCCATTATAGGACAAGGAACCTGTATAGGTCAGACACCCCCCCCCAATACCAACATTTATGTAATCAAACTCTCACCTGGGATAAGACTGGATATATAATTTCCACCAACAATTCCTGGTGGGCTTGCTCAACAGGGCTCACCCTGTGTCTACATGTGGCAGTCTTTAATTTAACCTGGGGCTTTTGTGTCTTAGTGCAGCTCATCCCCAAGCTAATCTATCACTCAAAAGAAGACTTATATCAGGCATACGAGTCAGCTGCAGGCACACTTACAAGAGCCAAGCGAGAACCAGTCACAGCTATAACTCTAGCCATGCTAACGGGACTAAGTATAGCAGGAACGGGCACAGGAGTCTCCTCCTTAGTCCTACAAGACAAGAACTATGGAGCTCTGTGCACTGCAATAGACTTAGACATAGAAAGAATAGAAAACTCAATTTCCCACCTTCAAGAGTCCCTAGCTTCCCTCTCTGAAGTAGTACTCCAAAACAGGTGGGGACTAGACTTACTGTGTCTTCAGCAAGGTGGATTATGCGTAGGAGAAGAATGCTGTTTTTATACTGACCACTCAGGAGTAATCAAACAGTCCATGGAGTTAGTGAGAGAAGGTCTCCGCAAAAGAAAACTCGAGCAGGAACAGTCTCAGAGCTGGTATGAATCTTTGTTCAGCAAGTCACCGTGGCTCACAACTTTAATTTCAACCATAGCAGGCCCACTTGTAATCCTATTACTACTATTTACTTTCGGCCCCTGCATAATTAATAAATTACTGGCTTTCATCCGAGCTAGAATTAATACTGTTCAATTAATGGTCTTACAGGCACAGTATACCCCCCTCAGCACTGAATATACCAGCAATGGAATATAACTAGGGCTCATAAAACGCACTGAAGACCCATGATTGGAAACTTCTAGGCACAAGAAAAGGGGGGAATGTAAGAACCAAGTTAACTCCATTTTGTTAAACCTAACTTCATCTTGTCCCTCAGCCTTCATTTTGTAGCTTCATACCAAAGGTGTTAGGCAACCTGCTCCCTCTCCCAACCCCCGTCCTTTCCCCATGATCCATGCTCTTACACAACGTCTGCTCTGAGCGATAACAGCACTCCCCAGACAGCCAAGAACAAATACTGCTCAGTCCCTCAAACCCCCTATCAGCTCACCTCAGGGGCTCACCTCACACCCCCTCCCTTTTTTTCCTTTCTGTACCCTTAAAACCTCCCTCCCTTTTGAGATCCGGGCTTCTCTGCTCTCCTGCTGCACCAGGACCAGGAAGCCCGGGTTCGAGCCTGTAAATAAACAACCTCTTGCTTTTGCATCGGACTTGGTCTCTGGGTGATTTATGTGGTGGATCCCGTGACTCGGGCACAACACCTACAAATAAATTGGGAAAAGATGTACACATAGTAACCCCATTAAAAAGCAAGAAAGATTTGAACAGTTATTTTAACCTTGAAGTAAAGCACTATTGCCCAGCACGGTCCTGATATATGACACTTATTCTGGTTTAACACTTGATAATATACCCTTTTACTCTCAAAATCATCCTAATATGTGCCACGTGTTCTTTTGAGAAATCTTTCTATTTTCAAATCCATTCTTTATCTCCAGCTTCTGAAATATCTGAGGCCTCTAATTTGAGATCCCCTCTATAGTTATACAGAGCAAAACATTCCTCTACTGGGCCTCTCCATCTGCAGGTTTCAGCTTTCTGCTCTTCAGTTTTCCGTTTGACAGAATATTGTTAGTGCTTTTCTTTCTTTGTCCTTGTGAATTTATAATAGTACTTTATCTCTTCACCATCATGTGTAGAGAGTGGAGATGAATACAAAATAGGTGATTACAAAATGTGTACTTTACCCAAAGTACTCATTTACTGCTATCTGTTCACCACTTAAATGCCTTATTGAAATCCTATTCACGTTAGAAATCCTTCCCAGTGAAAACAGAAAAGAGATGGTGTTCTCATCTTGAAAAGCAAGAAGAAATGTGCTTTCCTTTTTGTATATTTCTTCCCATGTATTTTTTGACCTTACTGTTTTAGTGCTTTTGAAGGAAGATTTTTGTTTGTTTGTTTGTTTGTTTTTAGAATTACAGTGTATTGATCCACTGTGTCTATCTGTTATTTATACACTGAGTGGGAATTAATGCCATAAACCTCAACAACATTATTAATCAGAGGGGTTTTTTTATTTTTGTTTAATGGGCTTCTTATGTAAATGGAAGTATCCTTTGTTATAGTCTTTGTAGTCAGAGAAGGTATGTTTAAGATTCACAAGAATGTGCAATTTCCCATCTTTCTTTTCTCCTCCTGATATTTATTTACAATAGCATTAAAGTGAGGAGCTTAACTAATGGGTTAAAAGCTACTTGCTTTTCCAGTACATCAGTCTAGATTCTAGAGACAGAAAGTCATAATTGTCTGGAGTTATTTGTATTCCTATTCGATAGAGAACAGGAGACACGTGTAAATCGTTTTCAAATTCCTAGCACCAATGAAGGGCTTTATACATGTTTGCATTTGAATGGATATTAAGCTTCTGTTTATGATCTTCTCGCTGAATAGAGATGCATGAGCCATTTTAACAGAGAGGGATGTAATGATGAGTTCTACTTCCTACCTCTGAGTTTTTATCATCTTAGTAATAAAGACACAGGAGATGACTTGCAAAGAGATATGTAGTTACAATAGCATTTTGCTTAAGTTTGAATAGGTACATTTGTCCTAAGAAAGAGTTTTTGTGAAATGATAAGCTCCTTTAGAAGAAGTGATGTTCAAAATAGAATCTTTTTCTTACAAAAAACAAAAAGCAGAAAAATGAAACATTTATGATTGCTGAGTATTTCATTTCTATTTTGATTCATATAATAAAAGGATCACAGGAAAGTGTCATTGTGAGGGAAACAGATATTTGCTTTCTATATAGCAACACTGTGTCCTCAGGTTCAAGCAATCCTACTTTAAGCCTCAGTACTTGGGCTCACAAGCAGAAAATAAGTCTGTCTCTAATAATTTCATAGCGGTCTGTATCTGTGAGAGAATTTCCTCCTAGAGTCTCTGTAAGGCCTGCCAGGAGTAGGATAAGCATCCCCACTTGTGAAATTGAGGACAGAGAAAATTTAAATAGCATGAATAAAATTGCTTTGCCCATGATGGGCTGAAATTAGAATGTAGATCTACTGGTTCAACCCCCACTGGGCCTGGGAGAAGTCCAAGTGCAATAAGAGAAATGGCCCTCTAATGGGTGGGGCCACATCTATGGTGCATCTTAGAATGGGTACAGGCGATTGCACTAATGTACACAGCTATGATTTAACAATAAAAAAAAATAAATAAATAAATTTAAAAAAAAATTAAAAAAAATTAAAAAAAAAAAAAAAGAGAAATGGCACTTGCCAAGCTTCTTGGTCCCTTTGATTGTAAGGTGTGCAAAGAACCCAACTTTTCATTATGCTTCCTAGAGAGAGGGGTGGACTCAGAGAGCACAGACTCCACTTTTGATACTTTCTATCCTGTAGAGTGAAGAAACGACAGTGACCAAAGGTCTCTGGTGAAGGGAGGCTAAGGGCCAGAAGATCAGTTAGAGAACACAGGGTTAGTTTGAGTCTGAACGAAAACAATGAAAAATTTAAGGAAGGCATGCTTCCAGATAAAATAGCAATGAACTAATATTGTTTGAAGATTTGCAAATTAATGCTTTCATACATCAGTTTAATTGATGTAATCATCAAATGTTTCTATGTGGCAGGTACTGTCATTTCTAATTCTGTAAGTGAATAACAGGGCTTAGAGAAGCTAACAACTTTCTCATTATCCAGTCATTGAGTAGTAAAAAAAGGTAAGAATAATAGTCTCAGTGAACATCTTAAATTCACATCTTTCTTTTTCATTTTGTAATAAGAAAGGATAAATGGAGGGGAGGGAGTTACTGCCAGTGATGGTGATTTCAGAGTAATGCAAGCAACTTTAAGCAAAATATATGAGGTCAATGCTAAGAGGAAACTGTGTCTGGTATCAAGACAAGATGAATGTCACCATTAAAAGCAAATCTAGTAGAAAATATAATCCTTCCTTTGGGCCATTTAGAGTTAAATGAAAGAGTACAGAAAACTTAAGAGTCATGCACACAACCCCAGACACTAGATCATTGTAGTCTATACATATTTGAAAACGTTTTAATTACTAATTGCTCTAATGGCTTCCAAGTGGAGAAAATTTATCTAAAACTTGCTTAGTAATTACTTCTTCTATGAGACTTGGCATTCCTTCATTTTGTGGTGTGCTTTCTTAGTGATAAAAATACAAAACTTCAAAGAAGAGAAAAATTATTAGAGCATGTAAGAGAAAAGATTTGTTGTGGGTACATCAAAACCATCTTGGTAAACATCAACAAATCCTAGAGTCACTGCCATCAAAGCAGGAGACCATCCAAAAAGCCATCAAAGCAACCAAAATAAGTCATGTAGGTAGACCTTCAGTGAATACTTACTAAGTGAATGAATGGATATTTATAGCACAAGGCCTATTATTCAATTAAACTTCAAACATAAAATATTACAATTATAGCTATGATTTTGGTAGGGCAGATTGGTTGAATATGTCTATATCCTTTGAACTGTTAAATATAAATATTAAAATATTTAATGATTTCTATCTTCCATTCTTAAACTTTGTAAATGTCTGCTTCTTCTGACCCTGTTTACATGTAACATTTTTTTATTATGTATTTCATTCTCTCTAAATAATGATAGTAATAGCTACTATTTTTCAATCACTAAATGCTACTCTGGACAATTTTAGACAATTTCTTCTTTAATTATCATATCAACCCAGCAAGTTATCATTCTCATTTTACAGACAAAGATATTGAACTCAAAGGAGGTATAATTTGCTCCATGTAACGTTGTAGCAAGTAGCAGATGTAGGATTTCAGCCTAGAATTAAAGTCTTGAGGTTGAGACAGTATTTTTTGTATGTCTTTCATATCAGTAATTTAGAGACCTTCCAGATCAATATGTGCATGGGAATCATCCTGAAAAATTCACACCCGCTCCATACCCACTGGAAATTCTGATCCAGCTGGTCTAAGATGTAACATGAGAATCTACATTTCTCACTGTCCCTTTGGCATGATTCTTATGAAGCTGGTTACAAGATGTATTCTTTAGGGTCACCATATCAATGTCTTCCATACAGTAGAAAATATACATATGTATGCATGCGCACACACACTTTAAACTTCTGAAGTGAATTTCAGATGCCAAGCTGTAATCTCTTTGTATTATGTAAGATTTAAAGAGTCATTTAGTGGTGTGCAACAACACACTGAAACTCGAATAGATGAACAGATGAAAGCCAGAACTCTTCGTTACTTAAAACTCCAAAGGAGGAATGACATGGCCAGTAGGCAGGATCACACAGAGGGTTGTCCCGGGAAGCCAAGGTAACAGCAAGTTGGAGGCGTATGGGATGGAGCTGTGGGACTAATGAATGGCAGGTAGCATGGGGCTGGTTAGGCTTCTAAAACTCCCTATGGACTGGCTAGTTTGAATAATTTTGTGGAATCTGTAACATAAGAATTGTCCCAAGTTGTCTGGTACCTGGCCCTAGAGAGATTAGGGCAGGTGTACACTGGCTGGACTGTTAGAACTCACCAGGGAAATGCATGGGGGCTTAATAACCTTCTCAAGAAGGGGAGCTGACCAACCATTAGAAGGCCTCAAAAATGCATTAAGACAGCACAATTTTGTATATATTTATATATATACATTTACACACACACACACACACACATTACATTTTGATCCTTAAGCTCTTACTCAAGATTGGAATAGTGGTTCAAATTTCCAAGGCACAATTTCTAACTAAATAAATGATTGCCATCATATCTTTGGTCTCATTTGTCAGTTTTTACTTTTGTGGCCAGTGTTTTTGAGGTCTTTAACAGAAAATGTTTGCCCAGACCAATGTCCTGAAATGTTTCCTCTAAGATTTCTTCTACTAGTTTCTCAATTTTGTTTCTTACATTTAAGTATTTAATCTATTTTGAGTTGATTTTTTATATGGTGAGATATAGGTATCTAATTTTATTTTTCTGCATATGAATATTCAGTTTTCCCAGCACCAAGTATTGAGAATTCTGTCCTTTCCTCAACAATGCTTTTAGCGCCTTTAATGAAAATCAGTTGGTGGTAAATACGTGAATTTATTTCTGGGTTTTCTATTCTGCTTCATTGGTCTATGTGTCTGTAAGCCAGTACCACAGTATTAGGGTTACCATAGCTTTATAATAAATTATATTTTTTTATTAAATCATAACTGTGTATATTAATGCAATTATGAGGTACCTTGCAATTGTTCTATATACAATTGGAAATATTTTGCATCACACTGGTTAACATAGACTTTCTGGCTTTTTCTTAGTTATTGTGTTAAAACATTTATATTGTGCATTTAGTAAGTTTCACATGTACCCTTGTAAGATGCACTGTAGGTGTGGTCCCACCTATTACCATCCCTCTACCCATCCTCCCACTACCCTTCCCCACCCTTTCCCCATATTCTTATGCTATAATTGGGTTATAGCTTTCAAATGAAAGCTATAAATTAGTTTCATACTAGGGCTGAGTACATTGGATACTTTTTCTTCCATTCTTACCATACTTTGCTAAGAAGAATATGTTCCAGCTCCATCCATGTAAACGTGAAAGAGGTAAAGTCTCCATCTTTCTTTAAGGCTGCATAATATTCCATGGTGTACATATATCACAATTTATTAAGCCATTTGTGGGGTGATTGGCACTTGGGCTTCTTCCATGATTTACCAATTATGAATTGGGCTACAGTAAACAATCTGGCACAAATATCTTTGTTATAATGTGATCTTTGGTCTTCAGGGTATATACCTAGTAGAGGAATTGTAGGATTGAATGGCAGGTCTATTTTTAGATCTCTAAGTGTTCTACAAATATCTTTCCAAAAGGAAGGTATTAGTTTGCATTCCCACCAGCAGCATAGAAATATTCCCTTTTCTCCATATCCATGCCAACATCTCTGGTCCTGGGATTTTGTGATATGGGCTAATCTTACTGGAGTTAGATGATATCTCAAAGTAGTTTTGATTTGCATTTCTCTGATGATTAAGGATGATGACCATTTTTTCATATGTCTATAGGCCAGGCACCTGTCTTCTTCAGAGAAGTTTTACTTCAAGTCCCTTGCCCAGCCTGAGACAGGATCACTTGTCCTTTACTTGCTAATATGCTTGAGTTCTCTGTGGATTCTTAAACCTTTTCTTGTTCTTAAACCTTTTTCAGAGACATAATCTGCAACTATCTTCTCCAATTCTGAGGGTTGTCTGTTGCTTTACTTACTGTGTTCTTGGCTGTGCAGAAGCTTTTTAGTTTGATCAGATCCCAGTAGTGTATTTTTGATGCTGCTTCAATTGCCTGGTGGGTCCTCCTCATAAAATATTCACCCAGACTGATTTCTTCAAGATATTTCCTTGCACTTTTTTCTAGTATTTTTATAGTCTCATGTCTTAAGATTAAATCATTAATCCAATTAGAGTCTCTCTTGATGGTGAAAGGTGTGGGTCCAGTTTCAGTCTTCTACAGGTTGCCAGCCAGGTCACCCAGCACCATTTGTTAAATAGAGAATCTTTTCCCCACTGAAGGTTTTTAATTGGCTTGTCAAAGATCAAATAATGATAGGTAGCTGGGCTCAACTTTTGGTTCTCTATTCTGCTCCACACGTCTAGCTCTCTGTATTTCTGCCAATACCATGCTGTTTTGATCACTATTGATTTACAATATAGTCTGAGGTCTGGTAGCATGATTCCTCCTGCTTTGTTTTTATTTCTGAGTAATGTCTTAGCTGTTTGAGGTTTTTTTCTGATTCCATATAAAATGAAGTATTATTTTTTCAAGATCTTTAAAGTATGACAGTAGAGCCTTAATAAGGATTGCATTAAAATTGTATATTGCTTTGGGTAGCATGGACATTTTAACAAAGTTGATTTTTCCCAGCCATGAGCATGGTATATTTTTTCCATTTGTTAGCATTTTCAGCTATTTCTTTTTTTAGAGTCTCATAGTTCTCTTTATAGAGATCTTTCACATCCTTTGTTAGAGAAACTCCCAAATTTTTCCTCTTCTTTGGCACTACTGTGAACAAAATAGAGTCCTTGACTGTTTTTTTCAGCTTGCTATTGTTGGCATATATAAAGGCTACTGATTTATGGGTGTTGATTTTGTAACCTGAGACGCTGCTGTATTCCTTGATCATTTCTAAGAGTTTTGTAGTAGAATCTCTGGTGTTTTCCAGATATTCAATCATGTCATCTGCAAAGAGTGAAAGTTTGATCTCTTCTGAACCTATATGGATACTCTTGATTACCTTTTCTTTCCTAATTGCGGTGGCTATAACTTACATTACAATGTAAAAGAGCAGTGGAGACAAAGGACAACCTTTCCTGGTTCATGTTCTGAGTGGAAATTACCGTATATACTCAAGTATAAGCCGAGTTTTTGTGCCAAAAATTTGTGCCAAAAAACCCGAACTCGGCGTATACTTGGGTCATCCAGGTTATTTGATTTGGTGCACGTGCACCTAATCAAATGCACGTAGTCTTCAATTGTCTTCTGCCGTCTGCTTGAGGGGGCGGTGCTTCAGCTCAGTCCACAAGTTGCAGCTGAGCTGAAGAGGTAGGTGGCTGAACTGAACTGTATTCCACTGAACATTTAACCCACAATATTTAATGGCACATTTAATTAAGTGAAAACCCCATTTAAGGCAGTAAAGTCTTGTAAATAAATGTTTATAAATCCTGAATCCTTATAATCAGGGGTTTTGGAGTATAAGCATTCAGGATTTTTAACCATTCA
>CAUYPK010010011.1:0-31569 GCA_963574355.1 Loris lydekkerianus
AACAATTACAATAATTGAGGAATCAGTAGGTTAAATGCTTTTCAATATTTATTGCTAAAGAAAAACTGTAAACTAGCAACAACAACTTTAAAACTTTAAATAAAGTGCAGAAAACCGTAGCTTAACAGGTAATCAAGCTAAGTCACAAAGGTTAAAATCCTTCAAAACTGGATTCCTCCTCCTCATCATCTGTATGTCCAAACAGAGCTTCAGCTGTATCTGATGTGAGGGTATCAGCATTGACATTGTCATCATCACTGAGTTCAGAGATATCATCATCACTGCTGTTGGTCTCATACAAAGCACACCGAATCAAATAACCTGTATGACCCGAGTATAAGCTGAGTTCGGGTTTTTCGGCACAAATTTTGTGCGGAAAAATCTCAGCTTATACTCGAGTATATATGGTAACTCTAAGGGGTCTAGCTAGGAGCAAAAGGGATGTTGTATAGACTTGGTTAATTTCTTTTTTCTTTTCTCACTCTGCAATACTAGGCATTTGCAAAGATAACAGAAGCTGATAATAATAGTAGCCAAAATTGTCTGTGGCTTTAGGTTTCCCAGTTTTTTTGTTTTTGTTTTGAGTCAGAATCTTACTTTGTTGCCCCAGGCTAAAATGTGCCTAGGTCACAGCAACCTTCAGTTCCTGGGCTGAAGTGATCCCCCCTGCCTCTGCCTCCCGAGTAGCTGGGACTACAGACACTTGCCTGATTTTTTTATTTCTAGTAGAAACAGGGTTTTGCTTTTCCTCGGGCTGCAGGGTATCCACCTGCCTGGGCCTCCTGAGTGCTAGGATTACAGGTATGAGCTGCTGCGCCCTGCTGGTTTCCCAGTTTTTTTACTTTAAAGTTTTGGGTGAGACCATTTCGATTATTTTATCCAGAGGTCTCATGGCTCCTGCCACCATTGTTAGGACAGTTGTCACCATTTCTATTTCAGAGCTGAGGGTTAGTGATTAGCCTGAAGTCACAGTGCTAGTAAGTGGGGAAGCAGAGCTTCCAACCTGGACCTTCTCATTCCAAAACCTACATTCTTCATGACATTATCATTTTTTTTCCCCCTCTACAAATTACTTAAAAATAATTTTTGGAGCTGATTTGAAGAGATAAAACTCTTTTTAGTGAACATGGCAATCCTAAACATAGTACCATTGGCAGGTGAGTGAGCATTCTGTAGAAGAATTGAGTGAGCTTCTGACGAATCTGGTGGGTGGACCTGCGCTGACTGTTGAATGGGGATTATTAAGAGTCTGTGCCTGTCACCAATGCTGTTCCCACTAGAAGAACCTCCAGAGTTGCTGGCCTTTTTTTTTTTTTTTGATCACCGAATCACCCACTCTTTGTTACCTTTCTTTTAATGGATGAAATTTTAAGGGTAGCAACCAGTAAGAAAAATGAAAGTTGGATTTTGTCAGTGAGTTACCAGGAAAAGTCAAACCCATTCTCACGGCAGCTGACATTTGCAGAGCATGTGCTGTGTGTCCTGCTTTCTTGTTTCTTTGTTCCTTCTTATAATTTATGTTGTCTTATGTCTATGATGTCAGTGCTATTAATTCCCTATTGTTTTTGATGCCCATATGAACTCATCCAAGGCCACACTGTTCACAATGGTGAAGTTGGGACCTGCATTTCGGGCGCCTTGTTGCAGACCACTGTGCTATGACGCCTCTCTGTTGTAAGGGTACAGTTGGGTCAATGAAAGTAAGATGTATAAAGAGCTTTCCCTCTGCAGTGACTCTTGTAATTAAACCACTCTGTATGTGGAAGATGTGATTTTTGCATGCTGTCCAACAGGAGTAGGGATTTACCATGTGGGAGAGCCTTCCAGGTGTCTGGGGTCGAGACATATACTCCGTGAATATCCTGATCTCTTTGTGGTTCAGCTTATTCTCCAGATCGGCTTAACCTACTGCTTCTAGGTATTGTGAGAATGGATTGGGCTCTAGCCTGGAATTTTGAGTTTCTTTGAAGGAAGGGAGCTGAGACCCAAATCATGTCTTAGAAAAGAAAGAATATGTAGGAGATGAGCATTTAGGAAGGTTGAAATTAGCTTGAACTTTTAAACTTTTCCATTTGATAGCAAAGTCAGCTGAGCAGGAATAATTTTTCTGTATCTCTCATGTGTTTTTGTTCTCCTATTAGTGAGGCAGAGGAACCGAAGATGTGGAGGTCACACCACAGTCAGTTTGAGGCTTATTTTATCAGAGAAGGAGAAGTTCAGAAGTTCAAGTTTGGCTCTCGGGAACTTATGATGCGCATATGTTCCTGTAAAGAGGGATTGCATTTATGAAATTGTCCTGCCGTCCCTTATTATTTCTTACTCATCTGTTGATTCTGTAGTTGTTCCCCTGTGAGCACCTACCAGGTACCAGACACTCCTGCTCTTGTCTTTTCTCTCCTTTCGGTCACTTTCATGGTTATTTTGACATTCTCGTGGGAGATGGAAGACAAGTTGAGTGGGAAGTTTATAACATCAGAGTGTTTCATTTGTGTCTTGTCTCCGTCCTCGTTCCTGCTCTCTGCTGCTCACTTCCCCAGTGAGTGTTCACACACTTTTTTTCTAGTGCTAGCTTCCCTTTCTACACTGTTTTAGTTCAGGATGGCTTCTTAAAGGGGAGCATTTCATTGAGAAATGAAGTTTTTACCATGGAAGTGTTGCTGTGGCTGCTTTATTGAGGCATGGCCTGCTTTTTAGACATGTTTGTCTCACATTATTGACATTCAGACTTGCTGAGTTTTCGACTTTCCGCGCCTTACCACCCCACTTCCATCCCAGGCCCAGTGTCACCAGCGTTAACAGTTTAGATTTGAGATTTTAAAATTTTATGCAGGCAGTCTCTGAGTTACAAACATCTGACTGACATATGACTCACACTTTCGAGCAGAGGCTCTTACAGGTGATAGGTGATGTACCAGTTCTAACTGACACTCAGATCAACTTAAGAACAAACCTACAGAGCCTGTCTCGTTTGCAACCCGGGGACTGCCTATACACACATGTTGTTTTCATTCCTATTTCCTCTCCTATTTCCTGATTCTCTATTCCCTACTCTTTTCCCAGGAACTTAATGCTGGGCTCACTTATAAATCCATGCAGGAAAAAGGGGGGAGGCAAGAAGTGGTTCTGCCCTGTGCTATTCTCAGAGGAGGACAGAAAGAACTATTCTTGGATCCCAGTATAAGATTCCAAATGGAACTTTGTCCCACTTCTGCCCTCCAGCTTTCTGGCTCCTCCTCTCCCTTCTGCGGTGAGACTGGCTGTCCTTGACGTGCTGCAGGGCAGGGTCTGCCCTGGTACTGAATAGTTAGTGAGCTTAGGGGTGTGTGATGGAACAGCAGACGAGCTTCCTTCTCCAGTGAGTGCGTGGCAAGGACCCCAGGAAATGTATTTTCTTCTTTGTGCTGTGCTCTCGTGATCCTTCCAGAGCAAATTTTGTCCTTTACAGTAAGGTCAGAGTTAAGACCACCTATCTCTGTGGTTTAATTCATCAGGTGGACACGAAGGTTTAGGTGACACCTCTCACGTTCCTTTTCTTCCTTTTTTCTTTTTTTGAGACAGAGGCTTACTTTGTCACCCCTGGTAGAGTACTGTGGCATTATAGCTCATAGCAACCTCTGACTCTTGGGCTCAAGTGATTCTCTTGCCTCAGCCTCTAAGTAGCTAGGACAAGGGGCCCGCCATAACAACACCTGACTAGTTTTAGAGACAAAGTCTTGCTCTGACTCAGGGTGGTCTCAAATCTGTGAGCTCAGGCAATCTACTCACTTCGGCCTCCCAGAGTGCTGGGATTATAGGCATGAGCCATGGTGCTTGGCCTCAGGTTCCTTTTCAATAACCACCTTGGAAATATATTTACTTTTATTTGAAAATTAAGTGATGTTTGGAGGATGATTCATTTAGCTTTAGTTAAAAAAAAAAATGTTTTGTGTACATTATATAACAAAAAATTTTAAATGGAATCAAGGCTATAAAATTCAAATACATTATTATATTTTCTATACAAACTCCTATTTTTTTTTTCCAACAACATACAGTTTTAATCAAGAATGAAGGAGCAATGGTGCCTGGAGCTCAGCGGGTAGAGTGTCAGCCATATACACCCAGGCTGGTGGGTTCGAGCCTGGTCTGGGCCTGCTAAACAACAATGATAACTGCAACAACAACAAAAAAAATAGCTGGGCACTGGGGTGGGTGCCTGTAGTCCCAGCTACTTGGGAGGCTGAGGTAGGAGAATCACTTGGGCCCAAGAGTTTAAGGTTGCTGTGAGCTATGATGACACAGTACTCTATCAAGGGCAACAAAGTGAGACTATCTCAAAAAAAAAGAATGAAGGAGCAACTAGAATCTCCCAGCCCTCATCTCTAGGGCTTGGCCTGTGGCTTTCACTTCTCTGGCTGTGTCTCCACTGTTCAAGGTGGCCAGGTGTTCATTTCCCAGCTAACTAGAAAGCCCCCTCTCCACTGAGGGTCACAGGAGCATTCTCTTGGCTGCTGTGAACCCTCTGGGAGTTCCCAGCCCTCACCCAGGCCCCTGTGCACTGAGCGCCCCACTCTTCTCTCTGATGGTTCTGCCCATCTTGCAGGAGCTGCGCACCTGGGAGGAGGAGCTGACTCGGGCTGCGCTGCAGCAGAAGAACCAGGAGGAGCTTCTGCGGCGTCGGGAACAGGAACTGGCTGAGCGCGAGATTGACATCTTGGAACGGGAGCTCAACATCATCATCCACCAGCTGTGCCAGGAGAAGCCCCGGGTGAAGAAACGAAAGGGCAAGTTCAGGAAGAACCGGCTGAAGCTCAAGGATGGCAACCGTATTAGCCTCCCGTCTGGTCAGTAGCTCCGGGAAGCAGGGAGCTAGTGTGGCAGAAGGTTTCAGAAAGGCCCTGGGCCTCAAATGGAGCCATTCTGTTCCCTGGAAAGACTGGCATGCTGAAACTCTCTCCCCTCCAGGGCAGTTGTTGGGTGTGAGGGGAGACAGAATGTGAAGTGGGGATAGATTAGAGAGGTCGCAGGCAGACCAGAGAAGGAAGCATGTAATTGAGGGAAAACAATTCCAGGGTGTATGTGTGTGAGATAAGAGAAGTCTTGGCTCTCCTAAATAACTTGTCTCAAGGTTTCTTTCAAGAATTGGTTCTGGATACAGTCAAGAGAGTAAGTTTAATGTTTAAGAATTTACATGGTAAGATTTACTCATAGCCTTTCAGTGAGTGACAGGCATCAGCTGAATACAGGTACAGCTGTGGCATCACAGCCTTGGGTAAAATGTAAAGAAGTATGAAGCTATGAGTTAGAATCTTGATGGTGTGTACCCATGGAGGGAGGTAAGTGTTAAAGTGTGTGTTTGTGTAGATAAAAACATTCGTAGTGTTCTGAGTCTATGAGGCCCTGGGAAGCAGCTCTATCAGAAATGTAAGGAACCAATGAAAAATGGCATCATAGCAGCAGTACCAGATGATTTTAAGCACTAGGATGGTGGCTTAAGTACAGACAAAGGAATTCATTCAATGAAGTGGGACAAAAGTGTTCGTGGGACATGCTTTCTGGCTGTACATTTTTTTTCCTTTTTGGACAGTGTGGAGTCTTTAAGCACTTTTCAAGCATCTGGGTGCCAGCATACTATTGCATGGATTGCAGATGTGAAAGCTATAGTTCCCATCTTCAGGGAGGTCACGGTCTAGTGGGAAGACCTAGGTTTAAGCAAGCAGCTATTTTTACACCTCTTTGATAGAGGAAGATACTGAAGCTCAGAATCTCAGAGCTGTAAACTTTATATTCTTTATGCTGTACCCTGACTGCCTTTGGAATATCAGTATTGGAGCCATTTGTCCCATCTCTCTCACTTCCCGAACTTCCCACCAAGGGCTAGTTCTTAAAGCCGTGCTCTGCCTGCGTGTAGTGAGAAGCATTGGTCTCCCTGCTATGGTCCCTGAGAAAAGATAGCCAAATCTATCTAATAATATAATAGATTATGTGAAACCAAGAATGTTAAGTTCAGTTTCCTAGAATGATCAATAAGATCTCATGAGCTAAAAAAGCTATTCTCAATACTTAATTGTTCCACTTATATTTGTCATATAGATAGCTTATGAAGACTGTCTAAGGAAGTTCACTTGGGTAATGAACTTTCCATCTTTTTGTACTTTTTTTTTTTTTAGAGACAGAGTCTCACTCTGTCACCCTGAATAGAGTGCCGTGGAGTTTTCATAGCTCATAGCAACCTCAAAGTCCTGGGTTCAAGTGATTCTCCTGCCTCAGCCTCCTGAGTAGCTGGAACTACAGGCGTCTGCCACTATACCTGACTAGTTTGAATGTTTTTAGTAGAGATGGGGGTCTTAGTCTTGCTCAGGCTGGTCTTGAACACTTGGGCTCAGGTAATCCATCCGTCTTGTCCTCCCAGAGTTCTAGGATTACAGGTGTGAAGCACCCCTGGATGAGCTTTTCATAGTTTTAATCTTGTTGTGTCCCTTGGGAAAAATAGATAGTTCAGAAAGAGAACATTTCCCAGGTGAACAAAGAGCTTTTCAGGAAACTAGGGCCTGTCCCTCAGGCCTGCCAGGAAATGTCATTTTTCTTACATGAATTTGATTGTGGGAAAATGTTAAAGCTTACACGTATGTTTGTCTTTTCTTAAGCAGATTTCCAGCACAAGTTCACGGTGCAGGCCTCCCCCACCATGGATAAAAGGAAGAGTCTTATCAACAGCCGCTCCAGTCCTCCTGCAAGCCCCACCATCATTCCTCGCCTTCGCGCCATCCAGTGTGAGACTGTTTCCCAAATTAGTTGGGGCCAGAACACACCAGGGGCACCTGTCCCCTGCTCTGTCCAGCCACCGACTGGCCCCGACTTGCTCCATCCATAACTTCTGGCACTCTTCTCGCCATGTGTATATACGTGCACATATGTACGCACACCCTCCGCCTCCCCCTTGCCTATCTCCATTAACTTACTGCTGCCTCCTCACCCTTGTACTCTTAAGTCAGATACCAGCAGAGGGTTTTCTGGGTACTGGAGTGGTCTAGGGAATTACAAAGCCGTTTGGAAACCGGTGTGTGATGTAGATACAAGATGGTAACGGGCCAGGGATCAGGCACACTATCTGCCCCACCTGGGGAATCACTGTTTTTCTTCCATCCATGTCTCCCAAGGAAGGATTTTTCCAAAGTATAGGTCCTAAGGAAACTTGCCAAATACTTTATAATTGGCCAAATCTGGACCAATTTTATTTTTGTAGTAGTATTTGCTGAAAAAATAAAATACATACACATACACGTCTATATATATAGAATGAATTCGTTACTCTGATTTAAAGGCACATCTCATTTAAAACCCCTGGATTTCTGGCTTTCTCCGAAAAATTAAACCAGTGGGTTCCCTTTTCTATATGGTCACAGCTGGATGGAACTATTAGCAGCCTCCATGTACTCCAAATTTTGCCTCAGTCCCCTCAACTTCCTATTTTTGGTAACTAATTCATTTTGCTCTTTATGATGAAAGCCTGGTGCCTGAGCCACTTGAGTCCCCACCCTTGCTCTAAGGTGTCAGAGTCAGAAGATGGCTCCTCTTCTCCTACCTGCTGTATTTCTCTAGGCTGGTTTCTTCCCGCCCTCCTCCCACTCCGGACTTGGTTCTCCGCAGTCTTGAGCTCCTCCCTTTCTTCCTTTCCAGCCCTTTCCTCGCAGAATTTCTACACTTCCACACCTTTCTCACCCCTTCTCTGTTTGACCCCTCCTGCCTCCTCATCCCCCACTATCTGTTTCCACTCAACAATGTCAGATCTGTTTGGAACTCTAGTGTTTGGCTGGCCTGAGCTCTAGCTTGACATTGGACTTGCGAAAATTTTGAAAGTTTTCTCAAAATTTAGTACTCTAAGAGAGCTATAGGATTGGTGCCCAAGAGCTCCATTACTTTCCTAGAGGGTCCATGTGGGCTCAGAGTTTTAGACGATGTCTTACTTCCCTGCAGCTCCAAATGTGTATGTGTGTGTGCCTGTGTGTGTCTAGCAGTGCACAGGCTAGTGTCAGGATGCTCTGTCTGTCCATTTTTTAGGTCCCATCCAACCTTTGTTATTCACAGTGACACCCGGTGAAAGCAGCAAGACCTGGGGCAGGAGCTCAGTCATCCCGAAGGAAGAAGGGGAGGAGGAGGAGAAGAGGGCCCCAAAGAAGAAGGGCCGGACATGGGGGCCAGGCACACTTGGTCAGAAGGAGCTTGCCTCAGGAGATGAAGGGTAAGAGCCAAATGAAGTGAGATGCTTTCTCGCTTACACATAGACACACTGCTTTAAAAACACATGGAAGACGTTTCCTCCTCTGTAACGTGTTTCAGTGCTTTCTGAGAAATTACAGGCTTCTTGGTCTTTACAACAGACGTTTTTACTCCCCTGTTCCCTGGAACCTCCTAGGGCAGGGATTGGCAAACCTTTTCCATTAAAAAGCCAGATAATAACTATTTTAGGCATTGTGATCCTAATGGCTCTGTGGAAGCTGTTTAGCACCACTGTTGAGACACAGATGTTGCCATGGATAGACAGAGTGCAGAATCAGGGGGTCCAGCCTTTGTTCTCTTCTGCCACACATCGGAAAAATAGAGTTGTCTTGGGTCGCACATTAAAACACAAACATGGCGGTGTCTGTGGCTCAAAGGAGTAGGGCTCTGGCCCCAGCCTAAAGCTGCAAAAATAAATAAATAATAAAAATAAATAAATACACAGTAGTGAAAGCTGATTAGCAAAAAAAAAAAAGGCCCGTGCCTATTTTTCCTGATATCTGGAACTAAAGGTAAGCAAAAAAGTCCTCACAACATCTGCCTGTGGGCTGCAGGTTGGACACCTCTGGCAAACCTTTGCCATCCCCTGGAGGTGTCTGTACTCAGAGTATCAAAGAGCCTAAGCGCTAACCAAATGTAAATGTTATACTGGAGTCTTCTACTTATCCCTGGCTCTTCCTCCCTAAAACATCCGTTCAGAAGAAAGAAAAGGGAGAGCAGAGCCTAGGAGGACTCTCTTGACTAGAGACCTGTCCTGAAGCAAGGACAGCAGAGTATCCCAGCTCTGGGAGTGCAGCTGTTTAACGCATTGGGGCTTCTTTTGGGCCTCACTCCATAGCTGCACTGCTCACTTGTGGGGTCGAGGCCTAAAGGTCAACTTCACCCCTGAGTCCCAGTTCTTCACATGCCAGGCACTCAGAGTGGAGGAGTGAAGAGCTTGGATTCTGGCACCAGACTGGCTGGGTGTGAATTGCTCCACCACGCCTTGCTGTGTAGCATTAGTGTTTTCTCATGTATAAAATTGGGGGTAATACTAGTACACATCTCATGGAGCTGATGCGAGGGTTGATTATGTTAAGTTCATCTGTGTGATATGGGCAGAGGATTTGCTGGCCCATGGTAAGCATATGTAAACGTTAGCTATGAGGGTTCTTCCCAGCTTCTCGTGCAATTGTATTTCATACTTGAAGAATGGACAGAATAATTGATACTTATTCTTGATGTTTAGAATCTAAAACATTGTTTTCTAAGTAGAAAGAGAACCAGCAGTCTCCTTTACCTTTTAAAGAGACTTTCCAAAGAGCTTGTAAGATTGAATAATAGACTTACAGGTGCCCTGAACCTGTAACTGGCCTTGGTACCCTTCAAATACTATAATTTTATGTCCAAGATCAATTATTTCTTCACGTCAGATCTAAGCTAAAGGTGAAAATGACAGTTTAGTTCATAAAAGATTGACTCTCTGAAGCTAGGCAGGCTTCAGAAGTCACTAGATACTTTTGAATAGAAAATCTAGCTATATAGGGCAAAGTAGCTAAGTGGTGTAAGAATTCAGCAAGGGAGTACTTTGGGGATGGCGGATTGCTCTGTTCTACTGAGTCCTGTGGGAGCAAGGGCTCTCAGGTTGCTCTTTGAGCCCTGGGTTAGAATAGGGCTGAGCTGGGTATAAGAGACGTAGTCACCCTGAGTCTATTGGTATTCCTTGACAGTAATGTGATTCTAGGTAGGGTTTACCAGGCTGACTGTGGAGTCCAGTAATTCCTATGGTTCTGCTTCATTTAGAGATATTTTTTGTCTTGATAGTAAATTAACTTTATTTCACATTACGAAATAATGAACTTTGGAATTTTCTTCCTACTTACATAGATTTGCCTTCATAAACTTTGGAAGCAGTTCAAAATATATGACTTAATATTTTCATGATTTGTAATTCCTATCAAAGAAATAAAAGTTCATTCCATCCAGTCTCAAGGAAAGACCTGGTTAATGTCACAAATTTTTGAGAACCTCTAAATGATTTTCATTTTAGTATCTTTTGGCCAAAGAAAATACATCCTGACCAAAAGCTGTCTTGAATTCAGTGTTGTTAAGTAAATTCACATCATCACCCTTTTACAAAATGGTACGTATCTGTCTGAAACATACACACTTGTTGGTGGACAGCTTTGGGGATCTGTGGGTTCACCGGCCCCTGCAGTTATGCTGTGGCTGCCCACTGCACTTTGTCCTGGCAGGTCCTGAGCCTGTAGCAGATTAAGTAGGAACATCTTTTTAGGATTCTTTCATGGCATGGGCTTTGTTGACTGGAGCAGGGGGAGGCAGCCGGCAACGCACTCGAGTCCAGCCTTGGGCATTTTGGTGCAGGAGAGGCTGAGCTGATGTGCCCGCTGTTACCTGCTACTGATTCTATTTATTTGTTGAAGATCCCCTCAGAGGCGTGAGAAAGCTAATGGTTTAAGTACCCCATCAGAATCTCCACATTTCCACTTGGGGTGAGTCTAATCATCACCCTTTCACCAACTGTGCTGGTAACAGTCCCACTTCCATTTCCTTTTTCTCATAGCATACGCCTACAACCAAGCCTCATTCTTGCCAGGGCTGAGCTGACTTTGTTTTTGTTTTAAGCAGTACCCTCGTGCACCTTGGGAAAATTCCTGTGTTGATCTGACTTTATCTTATTCTTCACTTCGCTGACTGCCCCAACTGTTGGGTTATTCCTGGCACCCTTAGTTGTAGGGAGAATATTTGTGGCTATTTATCCTTTTGTCTTTAGGATGGGTCTTGATTTTGCTAATTTGGGTTTTCTTGGATCCAGAGCTGGCAGTGAAGTTATAAGATTATCATTTGGAAGTTCCAGGCTGTGGGTTTAGCTGTGTGCTTCTCTCTGGCTCTGTATTTTGGTTGAAACCAGGGGTGGCTGGAACGTACTTTAATTCATTAGCGTTTCTCATAGCACTTGAAACAGAGTTATGAGGTCAGGAGAAAAGTTGGTCCTTCTCCTTCCTCAAGATGGGCTGGTACTCTGGGGAAAGTGGGCTTTTTAATTGAGCATTTCTTTAGCTTTAAAAAAGGAGCCACCTCTGGTCATAATCCCAATATCTCCAGTGCATTCATAGCCCACAGATTCCTCCATCCTCCCTTCACTGTCCTCTAGGGAAAAGACCAGTGCTCCCAGGCCTCTGATCCTCCCATCCTACAACGGGGTCAGCAGGGTGCCCCACTGTATCCCTGGAGAGTTACTGGCTTGCCACAGGAGCTGATCACAGGGATTTGAAAGCAAGCTCCTGTCCTCTTTCTCTCAACCCCCAAGACAAGCTGAGACCCCTGCTTCAGCCCTGTGTACTACCCATATAGGTCTGTCCCAAAGTGCGCTGGGTTGGTGCAGCTTTGTTGATTTTTCTTTTTGAAAAGCGAATGGCTTTGAAAGTTATCTAAGCATAGTGTAAGCTTGGAAGGAGAGACTGACGACTAGTGTGCATGGAGTGATCTGGCTCACCTCTGCCAGCTCCGTTGCCTGGGGCATGCCTGGCTCTGCACGGTCTTGGCATCACAGCATTTCTAATGTCATGAGTGCTTTTGCTTAGCATCCAGTGCACTGAGTGGGTGGATCTGGGCAAGACCCCCACTGGCTGGGCAGTCCTTATTCTTTCTGTCTTTACTTGCTGGCTGCCCACCAGATCTTTCTGCACTCCCACTGTGGCATGTGGCGGGTACATCTTATCACTGCCTTGCCTTCCCCAGCACATGTGCATTTGTGTTTGTGAAGCAGCGAGAGTTGTTGCCTGTCCCCTGAGGCTCTTTGGTGTGGTGAAGCAGATGGGGAGAGACATTTCCATAGGCCCATGGAGCTGAGGTCGAGTGAGGGGAGTAACTGGTTCTGATGGCTTCCTTCTTCCCTCTGCTTCAGCCTCAAGTCCCTGGTGGATGGCTATAAACAGTGGTCGTCCAGTGCTCCTAACCTGGGAAAGGGTCCCAGGAGTAGCCCAGCCCTGCCAGGGTTCACCAGCCTTATGGAGACAGGTAAGCATTGGCTTCATCTTGGTTCTCTCCCTGCTCCCTCGGGGTATCCTTACCTAAGCTCCTAGGGCTGTTTGAGGACCTCTGGAACTACTTAGAGGGGGTTGTCTCCTCTTTCACTCAGCTCCTGCCCCCCACCCTTCCCCTCCTTAGTTTGTTCTACTCCCATGTGATTTGAGTCGTCCCAAATTGGAATTTCTTCTTTTTTTTTTTGGCCGGGGCTGGTTTTGAGCTCACCACCTCCGGTATATGGGGCCAGCGCCCTATTCCTTTGAGTCACAGGTGCCGCCCCGTAATTTCTTCTTACAGCTACCATGGAGCCTGCCCTTGGAACTCTATCCCAGGGGACCAGTAACAGTCTCCTTAGGGCAGTGCAGAAGGGTGAGGCCTTACATGAGGCACTTCCCTCTCTGGGTCTGTTTCCTCATATTGTAATGTGGGGAGTCCTCACGGTTGAGGGTAGGGTACAGGACACTGCAGCCTTCCTCCTGGGGGCTCTCCCAGTGTTACCCGATGATTACTGAATGGGAGGCCTTCTCTAAGCCCTCTCAGCACTTTGTAGATTTCCGAGGCTGTGATATGCTCTGTTTCGTGTGGGGGAGTCTAATCCTTCACAGGAGCCATCATTCTAGAGACCCAGAGGCCCTTCCAATTTTAAGATACAAAAACATTAGGAACCGGCTCAGTGCTTGTAGCTCAACAATGCAACAGCAACAAAAATATAGCCGGGCATTGTGGCGGGCGCCTGTAGTTCCAGCTACTAGGGAGGCTGAGGCAAGAGAATCGCTTAAGCCCAAGACTTTGAGGTTACTGTGAGCTGGGACGCTATGGCACTCTACCCAGGGCAACATAGTGAAACTCTGTCTCAAAAACCAAAACCAAAACATTAGGAATGTGCCTGTTGTATCCAGTGTTTGAGAAACTTATACTGTACTTTGTGTTAAGGATCTCTTGTAAAGAAAGTAGCAAATTACCAGGTGCCATTTTCTGCAAATAGGGAAATGGGATCAGAATAAGAGTGATTTCCTTATATTGGGCACAGATGCGTGTGGGACGATAAAGCCCTAATATCCAATTCCATGTCCTGCTCATCAGACTATTTGACCTTTGTATCCCTGACACTAGAGCCAGGAAGCCCAGGGTTGGGGGAAGGGACCAGATTCTTGTTCTTGCTATTTCCTCACCATTTCCCATTGCTCTTCCATTCTCATGTTCACAGAGGATGAGGACGGTGAAGGCCCACAGAGTGGAGAGAGTCGTCTACAGCATTCACCCAACCAGTCCTACCTCTGTATCCCATTTCCTCGTGGAGAGGATGGGGAAGGCCCTTCCAGTGATGGGGCCCATGAGGAGCCTACCCCAGTCAACTCAACCACCAGTACCCCTCAGCTGACACCAACCAACAGCCTCAAGCGGGGCAGTCCTCACCACCGCCGCTGTGAGGTGGCTCTGCTTGGCTGCGGGGCTGTCCTCGCAGCCACAGGCCTAGGGTTTGACTTGCTGGAAGCTGGCAAATGCCAGCTGCTTCCCCTGGAGGAGTCTGAGCCACCAGCCCGGGAGGAGAAGAAGAGGCGTGAGGGTCTTTTTCAGAGGGCCAGCCGTCCTCGCCGCAGCACCAGCCCCCCATCCCGGAAGCTCTTCAAGAAGGAAGAGCCCATGCTATTGCTAGGAGACCCCTCTGCCTCCCTCACTTTGCTCTCTCTCTCCTCCATCTCTGAGTGCAACTCCACCCGCTCCCTACTGCGCTCCGACAGTGACGAGATCGTGGTGTATGAGATGCCGGTCAGCCCAGTGGAGGCCCCGCCCTTGACCCCGTGCACCCACAACCCCCTGGTCAACTTCCGAGTGGAGCGCTTCAAACGAGACCCTAACCAGTCTCTGACTCCCACCCATGTCACACTCACAGCCCCCCCACAGCCAGGTGGCCACCGGCGGACTCCTTCTGATGGGGCCCTCAAGCCGGCAGCTCTCCTGGCCAGCAGGAGCCCCTCCAGCAATGGGTTGAGCCCCAGTCCTGGAGCAGGTGGGTCTCATTCCCTTCCTGGTTTCTCTTCCCTTTCTTTGTACCTCCCCAGGGAGTGACGATATGGGCAAGGGCCTCGTTTCCTCTTTCCATGTCTGGGTGTGAGTAAATTCTTTTCGTCCCCAAACCCAGCCAGTCAAGAAATACTGACCTGGGATTGGAGATGTGACCAGGGTTGGCTGCCTTCTCTCTGCCCTGTGCCTCAGGGTTTCTGCCCTGAAGACTAATAGAAGACTCAGACCTGGGACACCCTGGGTCCTTGGAGTGAGATAGGGCCTGCATGGTACCAAAGGGCAGGAGTGTAGCTTCTGGTTATTCCCTGGGGAGGATGCTGCAATTAGACGGAATCCTTCTCTGCACGTGGGAGGGGTATTTTGCCACAGAGCTGGGCCTTTGCCTCTCATTATAGCATTTACTCAGGCACTCTCATAAAGCAAGCTCCCGCCATCATCATGCCCTTCAGCCCTCAGTCCTTCCTCGTGCCTACCTCTTCAGACACGGAGATGTGTCTGGCTGAGTTGCTCTCCCTGTATGTGTGCTTGGCCTCCCCACCTGAAGTCTGAGACACCTGCACCTATACACTGTCATCCTGGGTCTTTTCTGCCGCCATCTGTTGCTCCCTAGAAACACTGCCAGTCCAGTAGGGAAAGAGCCTTTCAGTGAGATGTAAGTGTCAGTAGTGACAATTGTGTCTAACTGATTGGCTTGACCTTCCCTCCTGGACATGTTTTTTTATACTCAGGTATGTAACCTTTGGGAACAGACGCCCTATAGACTCACCTTTAGACGTCATTATCTAACTCTGGTCCTCTCTCTCACGTGTTTATTAAATGGATGATAGCGAATGAGCAAACATGCCCTTAAGTCAGGGGGCAGCAAACTTTTTGGTAAAGCACAAGATAGTAAGTATTTTAGGCTTTGTGGGTCATACAGTTTCTGTTAGAACTATTTCACTGTGTTACTGTAGCAGGAAACCAGACTTTGGATGTAGCTGTGTTCTAAGTAAAACTTTATTGACAAGCAAAGATACTAGCTTGTGGGTCACTTGCTGACATGTATGTGGCTCAAGTTATTGCATCACAGATGTGATGTTCCGTATGTCCCGTCATTACCAGTGCTGGGGCCATGGCCTTCTGGCTCACTGGTTTCCCCAGTGCCTCCCAGCACACTGCATGGCACACAGGTGCTCCGTAAACATTTGCTACTTCACGCTAGCCAAGTGCATCGGGATACAGCTGGTGGGAAGCGGGGTGAATCTGGCCCCAGAACATGGGGCCCTCATCTGATGCCTCTCCCTTTGCCTCTTGACCAGGAATGTTGAAAACCCCCAGTCCCAGCCGAGACCCAGGTGAATTTCCCCGTCTCCCTGACCCCAATGTGGTCTTTCCCCCAACCCCGAGGCGATGGAACACACAGCAGGACTCTACCTTGGAGAGACCCAAGACCCTGGAGTTTCTGCCTCGGCCGCGTCCTTCTGCCAATCGGCAACGGCTAGACCCATGGTGGTTTGTGTCCCCCAGCCACGCCCGCAGCGCCTCCCCAGCCAATAGCTCCAGCACAGAGACACCCAGCAACCTGGACTCCTGCTTTGCCAGCAGCAGCAGCACTGTGGAGGAGCGGCCTGCACTCCCAGCCCTACTCCCATTCCAGGCGGGGCCGCTGCCCCCTGCTGAGCGGACGCTTCTGGACCTGGATGCAGAGGGGCAGAGCCAGGACAGCACTGTGCCGCTGTGCAGAGCGGAACTGAACACACACAGGCCCGCTCCTTATGAGATCCAGCAAGAGTTCTGGTCTTAGCATGAAAGGATTGGGGTGGCCAAGGGGGAAGTAGGAGGAGGTGGGGGGAGCTGGCTGGCACAGCCCTTTCTCAGAGTTGGACCCCCTGAGATCCAGCCCTACTTCTTGCACTGATAATGCACTTTGAAGATGGAAGGGATGGGAATAGGGCCACTTCAGAGGGTGTCCTGCCTGCAGGGCCCCTCCACCCCTGTCCACTGGGAGGGGCTGTGGCCATCAGCTGTGGCTGTGTAGGGGAGGGAGGGGAGCATGCATGTCCCCCACCTTCCAGTCTTCCTCGCCTTTAGGGTGACCCCGCAGTCACTCAGCCAAATCTGCTGCTCCCTGTCCTCAGCCAGTCGGGTATGCCCAGAGCTATCCTGGGCTCCTCTGTCAGCCCTGAGCTCAGCCTCCCAACGTCAGTATTGGAGGTTCTGGGCTTGGTTTTGCTTCTCCTCCATTCTCCTCCAATACCCATGAATTGGAATCTCATTTGCTGTGAGATCTGAGCTGTTCTGTGTCCTAAGCCAGACTGAAGGCATGGTGGTCCAGGGTGGGACATGGGGGTGACAGGCTTGGCAGTGCCTATCTGCACTTGGCAGGAGCCCCACTTACTCACTTGAGCCCACAGGTGAAAAAGGGAACTGCCTCAGAGAGAACTGGCAGTCATGGGGTGTTAGGGAAACACAGCCGTGTTGAAGGTAACAGAGTCTGTCCTCGTTCCTTTTGGAAACACTCCAGGACAGAAACCAGCACCGTTAAAGGTGTCCATCTATCTACTTGGGGTCAGGATATGGCCAGATCAGGTACAGATACAAATAGATGCTCATCCTAGGAATAGTTTCTGGGGAGATTTACTCACTAGTGCCACTTCTGAAGTCAAAGACAAAGTTCTGCCATTTGTTCTTTTTTTCTTTGTATGAACATTGTATGTTACTCCCTTCCCTGGGTCTTCCTTCCAGTCCCTGCAATTCATGGGGTTTAGGGTGTATATTTGGTTAGTAGATATCTCTGCCAACACACCAGAATAGCACAGGGTGGTAGGTCATGGACACTGGGAGTTGGGGATCCCTTCTCAGCCAGGACATCCATTTTATTATGACCTTCAAGTGGAGCCCCCAGTAGCACCTTCCGTCAATGGATGTGCTAAAGTGATGCTGTTTATAAGGTGCCCAGCCAGCCACTGATGTACAGTAGCCTTCACGTCCAAGCACTGGAAACTGGTCAAGGCCTCCACTTGTTTCTGTACACAGGTAGCCCCCTTGTGCTGGGTAGCAAGGACAATAGAGGCCAACCCTGACTTTCCTGGAATTTGTTTCCTTAACTTGAATGTTGCTTCTAAACCTTTCTCATGTACATCATCACTACTCCATTACTCTGAGGCTTCTTGTGTTGTGTGTGAACAGTTGTCTTATTGTGGGGCTGACCCCTCAATTGGAAGTAGAGTCCTGAGGTCGTGCCATTCTCCTCTCTGCACTGTCTTTTATCTCGGAATATTTCTCTGGTGACCCTGAAGGTCAGTCTGCAGGCTCCTTGCATCTGCTGCCTGGTTGCCAGAGTGAGGAGAAGGGTGTGACCGGCAACAGCAGTGCATTAGGTCCCTGCTCTTGCTCTGTGACTATGGTAGAAGTTCTGCCCTGGAGATCACTGAAGAGTGGCCTTGGTTTTCAAATAGCTCCTGGCTTTATGAGCCCATTAGCACCTTGGTTCAAGGGCCTCCCTGAGTCTTGGACAGGGAGGTGCTTCTGGTTTTGTTGCCCAGGGTTTTGTTATTATATCTCATTCCTGTCCTTCCCCTTGTTCAGCAAGGCCAATATGTAAGAGATTAATTTTGCCCCCATATCCCTACTCCTCAGCTAAGGGGGGAAAAAATGTGAATCTCATCAGCAGTTCAAGCCACCAAGTGACTCTTCCTCATTGTTGATAGGACAAGAATAGTCTGTCCTGGGCCCTCCACAGCCTCATCCCCCGAGCCATGAACACGTCTGTCTAGCTTGGCTCCACTAAGTGGCCCTCTTGTGAGGTGCAGCCTACAGCATAGTCTGAACCGCATTGGCTCTGGACAGTGCTCTTTGGTACGGGGCAGGGATTTTTCTTGGGCTCATTTTTTCTTTTTGCCATTTTGTTAGGTGTAGGAGTGGTGGCCTTCATCTTTCACTGAATGGTGGCCACCGGCCATTGAGCGAGAGATTGAACCCAATTCTTACTCATCCTTCCAGGAGGAAGATGAGCAAAGACTGGATCTTTGCTAAGAAAATAATTACAGTGAAAGAAGCAAAAACAGGGTTATTTGGAAGGTGCTGCTGTGGGCATCCATGCAGGTGGGGGAGTTCTGTCTCTCAGATCCTCTAAACCCATCTATGGTGGGTCCCTGCCTGTCATACCCCCTCTGTGGGGCAAGGCTGGGGGTGGGCTAAGGACCTGTGGAGTAGCAGGTCCGAGTGAGTGGCTTTCTGTCCTCTTGGGCTCCCTTGCCGTGTGGCACCGTGAGGAGCTGGCCCTTGAGCTGTGGATGGGCACTGGCGTGGCAGGCGCCTGCCTCTCCTTCTCCCCTTCCTTCCCTTCCCTCCCTTTCCTGAGAGACAGGTTCTTTCTGCTCTTGGCAGGTTTCACCACTTAAAAGGCAGCGATAGGAGCAGATACTGCTCTCTGCCCCCACCCCTGGGAGGCTTCAGCTGCTCCTGCTGATTCAGATCATCCTACACCCTTAGGGACCCAGACTGCTGCCAGGAGGCTTAGTAGATGTCTCAGTTATCCTTATGTTACTTCCAAGAGGCTTTGGCAGGTGCTTTTAATGTGGCATCCTTTGGCATCCCTAGAATCTGATAGTAGTAATAACAGTAATAATTCCAACGATGTCTTACATTTGAACTAGTCAGAAGAGTGCTGACTTTTCCCCCCTGACCTTTAAAAAATGACATCATTTCCCTTCTGCACTTGGTATGCTTGCTGTTAGGAAAAGGCTAATGCTTAAAGTTGAAGATTCAAGTGAAGTCAGAAATTAAAGAGCTCTTTGGACTCCTTGCTGAGTCGGGCTCTCAGGCCCTGACACTTGAACAAGTTGGCTCTTTTCCCTATCCCGCTCCGGCTGGGTGATCCCAGGCTTGTCTCTCAGCCCCTTTCAAATTTCCTCCCTTTAAAAGTGATCATCGCATGCTTCACAAAGGCAATGGCTACGCACCAGAGGAGCAGTGGCTCCGCCAGCTCCTAGAGGAAGCTCCCTGTGTCCGGAGTGTGGCTTTCACCATCCTCACCCCAAGAAGCCACGCCTTCTGTTTCGTGCTTTGGTTTCTGGAAGAGGAGTTGGCTTAACATGACTAATGGGGGCCGTGGTACAGGCTCTTGTGTGACATTTGTCCTCACCATTTGTGTTTTACAGAGGAGGAAATGCAGATGGGAAGGTTGGTGGCAGCATCAGAATGACGGTTGGCATCTCTGATTTCTTGGGGTTACCCCCAGATTCTGATTTGTTAGAGCCTGGATCAGGCCAATTCCTGATCTTTGGAAAAGGGTCCCTTTGTCCCTGAGACATGTGTCATGTGTGGGGCTCCTCAGCCCCCTTTCCTGCAGCCACTATTGCTCAGGGACTCAAGGAAACACTGTGAGGTGGGCCTGGCTTTTGTCATCACTCTTGGCTTCATGGTCCCCACACTGGAGTCCCCTTTCTTCTTCCCTCACCCCTACAAAGGAGACACCTGAGCATTCTTATTTTAACTTTTTGTTAAAAACCAGAGGAGTAAGAATGCTCAGGAGGCGGAGGATTGCCTTATGCAGGATTTGGAGGGAGAAGCAGGTGCTACCATTTCCATAGTTGCAGGCTTTTCCTAGGTTTCCACTTACTGGTTGTGAGAATTTGCACGTGTTTTTCCTGCTCTCTGGACCTCAGAAGTCCATCTAGGAACAATGCTACCTACCTACCTTTCTACCTGAAGCCCTTTTCCCCCAGTCTGGCACTGATAAGTGTCACCTTGCTAGATCATTGCCCTTTGCAGAGAAATGTGTGTGCGTGTAAATATATGTACGGTTATAGGTCAATTTCATATGGTTCAGCCTCATACACTATCTGCCTCTCTCCTTGGCTTCAGGTCTGAGAATGTCTTCTGGTGAAAATATGATATTGTTAGAAGCAAATTCCCAAATGCCTCTCTTCTTTGAAACAAATCAATGTTTTCCTAGATCAGGAAAAAAAAAAACAAACAAAAACAAAACCAAAACCAAAAATCAAAAAACTTGACTGCTTACTTCTGGGGAGGACCTCACCCTCAGACTTTTCCCTGGCACTGCTACTCCGTGCACTCCCCACCTCAGGTGCTGGTATTGGAAGCCTGGAGGCAGAAACTGAAATCCTGGCCTATTAAGGCTAATTAACAGGGCATAGGTGTCTAATTAGCATGACCCAGCCATGGACTTCTGGTTGGCTGTACAGGCCAGGTGAGTCTCTCACTGACTTCCTTTTCCACTGTTGACTGAGTGTTAGCCCTGCGAGATTCTGGCAGCCAGCCCCACCCCCTCGGTTCTTTTTTGTGGTTGCAGGAAGCCCTGGCATTTGCTCTTCGCTGCAAAGGGCCCTGATCTAGCAAGGTGACGCTTAGAATGTTAGGCTACTCTTGATCTAGAGCCGGTAGGACTGGTCCTTCCTGATTCTCACTGCCTGTGGTCCCTGTGCTCCCTGCATCCCTGCAGGCAGCCTTAGGGCCTTGAGCTGGAAAGGGAGAAGAGCCTCAGTCTCCACATGGTCCCTGGAGCTGACACTCTCCCACACCTCTCTCTCTTTAACCCTTGCCCGTAGACTGGCTTTCCCTGGCCTCATCTCCCCTCCAGTCTGGTCTGACCTCTCCCTGGCAAGTACCCACCACATATTTTACCAGACGGATTGGCAGGCGTGAACATGACAACTAGATACATTATCTCAGGATGGGACACTGGAGTACAATTCCAGGGGTTCAAAGACAGGCTTTTCCTCCTGGGCTGTGTGGAGTGATCACCTGGGAATTCTGAACCTGTAGGTCAGAATAGTCAGAAGAGGAATCCTGGTGACAGCCCCGTGGACATGGTGTTACTTGTTACCATGTTCCTGAAATCCTTCCAGCCTAGCTAGACACCTGCCCAGACAGAGCCTGACTTTACTTAAAATTTTGGTACTTGGATTTTTTTCATTAGTTCTGATTTTTAAAAATACTGCACTGAAGTATGATATTTCTTGACTACTCAGTTTTTTGGTGCCCCCTTGAATTTTGCAGCTAAGTTGAGAGTGTCTCCCTCAGCCTCAGCCTAGTCTCAGCTCTGCCTGCCCCACACCTGGACCGTGAGGGGGGCTTAGGTACCACTGTGAAGTAGGTCTCATGTTGTTTTTTACTTATCCTCCCCTTCTTGTCCTGAGTACAACAGTAGTTCTCTGAGAGTGTTTGCGTTTAATAGGAGCGTGTTGGTGTGTAACAGGGGAAAATGCAAGAGGTTTTCACTTTGGATTTGAAATTGGGGGTGACTTTTCCTTGGCTGTCTTTCAGGCTCCCTGGAACCCTAAGGCCATTTATGGGTGTATCTGTGTTCTGAGGGAAGGGATGTGATTACAGGGGAGGGCATCCTTTTGATGTTCACCTTTCATTCACAAACATTTTTCTTCAGAATGCCCCACATCCCCTAGATGGGGGGCTAGATTCTCATCTTAATCCTCTTTGGGACATCTTTGACTTCCAGAAGTGGATAAGCTTTATTCATTCTCCCTGACGTGAGTGGAGATGTTTCATGCCCTTGCGTGCCAAGGTCAGCATTCCCTAGCACTGTGCCCACACAGTGAACTTCACCGTGTCACCCGCCACCTCCTGTACCTGCGTCACTTCCGCCACCATCATTATCCTCTGTCATCTTTTTTCCATTCTCCTCATACCTCTCTACCTCCAAGCTCTTTGAGAAGCCATGCTGGCTATAGCTGTTTTCTTTGTCACTGTCAGAGTGAAGCATGTATTGATCCTGCCCTAGGTATGGGGACTAATAAATTATAAGAAACGATTAAATTTCTTCCATATGGGGGGCACCATCCTAGAGATTTCTATACATACATTTTTTGATTCCTTATAATAATCCTGGTAGGAGGTTATTGCCCCCATCTAAGGATGTGGAAAATGAGGCTCAGATGGTTCTGTAACTTTCCCAGGGCCACACAGCTGGGAAGCAAGTTGCTGATGTGCTTGTTCAAAAGTCAGCTCTCTTTCCACTGAGCATGTTTCTGGGCCACTGCGGAAAAAGCCCTGAGAGAAAGCTGGCCTAGCCCAGGCCCCCCTGGGCTTTGAGACTGTCCTTTGTCCAGGGAGGAGTTGTGTTCCTGGTATCCCATCACCTGCCTGTGTGACCGGACCTCCCCTCCCCAAGGCTCTGCTGGCCTGCTGGCCTGCTGGCTGCTGCTGGCTGCTTCCTGCTCACCATTTCCTCCCCACGACTCTTTGGTCCCAGCACCAATGAGGGCTTGGGCCCTTCTCCTTCTGTTTCCAGCCCCACCATTGCCCTGTTCCTGCTCTTTGTTGTAGCTTCACCCCACTTCTCTCAGTCTCTCGAGCTTGGAAGCCTTACTATAGCTCATGTCTCCTTGAGAACTTGAAATCAGGCCTTTGCCTTTTGTTGTATTGAGCCATGTGCCCTTGGTACCCAGTTGTAGCAAAGAAGGGAGGTGATGAACTCGTTAACTTTCTTTTCTTCTTTCCTGCACTACCCTTCCCCCATGTCCCCCCACATTCCCTACAGCCACCCCCTCCCCCAGATATATTATAGTCTGAGACTGTGTGTTTTAGAGCAGTAAGGGTAGGAAAATGGCCGTGGGTTCTACTTAGTTCACAGCAAAGCTTTCTTTGGGATTCTCTCCCAAAGAAGACTCCCTCCCCCTTAGGGCCTTTGAGTCTAGGTAAAGTGAAAGTTCACACTTGGGTTTGTTTTGTTCCTCTGTAACTAGCTACTAGTTTTTATCCCTAGACTTTCTCTGCTCCAATGTCTTATCCATATGTCCTGACCTGTGTCCTTGTATTTCCACTTTGCTTTGGGATTTAAGTTATTGTATGTTGTCAACAATATTTAAAGATGAAAAAGTCTGATGGAAATTCATCAGGTTCTTTCCTGTGGCTTTTTTTTTTCTTTCGAGGTACTGTAAGTTGTTTACTAGGGACGCCAAGCAGGCTTGGTTCAATGGCTAAACCTCTTATTGTATTACGGTGTAATGCTGATCTCCACCTGGTCTCCACACCGGAGCATACAGAGACTTGAATAAAACTGTTATAATGAAGACATCTGCTTCTCTGGAATTCCTTGTAAACTTGTCCTTTCCTCCCTTTTGTTTCAGATTTTAACTAGATGTTACTGGGACTGGTTCCAGGGAATTTTCGTATGTAAGAAAAAAAAAAATAACTGTGGGGGGAGGTGGAAATGCCACAGGAAAGAGGTGAGCAAGAAGCCTCTCTGAGGGCCCGAGAGCCCTCATGTGGGCCTGGAAGCTGAACGTCACCTGCCCACATGGTAAAGTCTCTTCTTGCTGATTTTTGCACAGGTCGTGGATTTTTGGCTTTCAGAGCCACTCGTGTGCTGCCTCCTCTCATGGTTATTCACACTAACATTCCTGGTGAAGTTGTGAATGGCACCAAGAGGACAAATATGAATGGAGGCGGGGCACGGTGGCTCACACCTAATCCCAGCACTCTGAGAGGCTGAGGCAGGAGGATAGCTTGAGCTCAGAAGTTCAAGACCAGCCTGAGCAAAGCGAGACCCTGTCTCTAAAAAAAACAGCCAGGCGTTGTGGTGGGTGCCTGTATGTAGTCCCAGCTACTCGGGAGGCTGCCGCAGGAGGATCCCTTGAGCCCACGAGTTTAAAGTTGCTGTGAGCTGTGACGGAACTCTACCCAGGGGGACAAGGGTCAAAAACAAACAAACAAACAAAAAAAAAACGAGTAGAGTTGTAGGCATGTAGGTAAGATTTGCCAGCTGTGAGTCATGGATTCCTTGTGGCTCTGATATGCTTAATGGCACTTGTCAGCTCTGTGACACAGAGCAAGCCACTTAACCTCTCTGGGCTTCTCTTCTGGAGCAAGCTGGTCACAAAGTAGCCTCCCTGCTCCCCCTTCCCATGATTTCGTTCTGGGTGGGAATGAAGATAGAAACAGATGGGATGAATCTTGTTTGGGGCCATTCTTCACCACTGGAGTCCCCCATTTCATTGTTCAGCTATAGGCTGAACAAAAAGGCTCCTGAACGTACATGTTGCAACACTTCATGTGTTGATGCAGTGACCTTCCATTTCACTCCTGACCCCTTTGCCCTTCCTCTGGTACCTGAGGAAGACTGACTCGGAAGGGAAGGCTGACCTATTCCTCAGCCTCAAGGTAAGTTCGATCAGAGTCCAGATAACCTGTGTAAAGCAGACTGGGCAAAAATAAAAACTCGACTAATCTCCTTGCTGGTGCCCGTGGAAAGTGCCATATGCTGTCAGCATGTATACACATTGTGCATGTTTCCGAAAAGCACTTTGGCCACCTGCTATTAAAAACCATAACACAGCCCCAGCAATTCCATAAACTAGCACAGCGTGCCAAGCATCGCATCCAGACCTGACCTACATTATGTCATTTGCAGGATGTCACCATCCATAAGAGCAGGTCCCATTGTCATCTCCATTTGTACTGAAGAAAGTGTCAGAACAGAGTAGAGTAACATGCCCAAGACCACACAACTGACAAATAGTGGAGCTGGGATTTGTGTGATTCTAATATCTGCACTTGTATCATAAGGAGTTGGATGCACAAACACATGCAAAAAATACTCATCGTCCCTAATCATCAGAGAAATGCAAATCAAAACCACTCTGAGATATCACCTAACCCCAGTGAGAACAGCCCACTTTCAAGTCTGCAGGTGCTGGCATGGATGTGGAGAGAAGGGAACACTTTCACACTTCCGGTAGGATTGCAAACTAATACAACCTCTATGGAAAGAACTAAGGAGAATTCTCAAAGAACTAAAGGTGGACCTTCCATTTGATCCTGCAATCCCATTACTAGGTATTTACCCACAAGAAAAAAAAAAATCATTTTACCCCAAGGACATTTGCACCAGAAAGTTTATTGCAGCTCAATTCACAACTGCCAAGATGGAGAAATAACCCAAGTGCCCATCAATCCAGGAATGGATTAACAAATTGAGGCATATGTATACCATGGAGTACTATTCAGCCATAAGGAAAGATGGAGATTTTACAGCGGTTCTCAACCTGTGGGTCGCAACCCCTCTTAACAATATAAATACATTGCGTCATTAGGAAGGTTGAGAACCACTGCTTTACATCATCTGTGTTTACCTGGATGGAGTTGAAACATTCTTCTTAGGAAAGTATCACAAGAATGGGGACAAAGGTAGCCAAAGTGCTCAATACTAATATGAAACCAATATATAAATGGCTACATGCTCACAGGAAAGAAAAACACGTATAGTCTAGTGAGTGAAAGGGGAGAACAGAGGAGGAAAGGTGATTGGCGGGCTCTCACCTAATGTGCACAGTGTTGAGGGTGTTCAGCATGCTCCACGGGTGAAGGGCTCAACTACAACTTGAATTTTACCTTAGAAATGAAAGCAGCGTAACCTAAACATTTGTACCCTCATATTAATCTGAAATTTTAAAAAAGGAATTGGATGCAGACAAAGATTTATTTGCAAGTCATACCAACATTTTCTACAGAAGTATTCAAGTGACTAAAAGTGACCCAAACAGGACTTTTTGGTCCACCCTCACCCAGCAGCATAGAATCTGAGAAAGTCAGAGCAAGAAAGGCTCTCTTCACAAATTATTAATGCAAACAATCTAAAAGCCTGACTACAGGGGGTTGCTTAACCTCTGCTTTGGTGCTAGACATTTATTGAGTGCCTTCTGTTTGCCAGGTACTCATTGGATGTTGGAGATTTCAGCTCATTCATACAGATTCTTAAAGACCTTGTAGTCTGGTGGGAGAAACCAACATGTAAAGAAATCTGTGTAATGTAACACAGCCAGTGCTACAATGGTGTGTTAAGGGAAGACTGTAGACTGGAAGGAGAAGGCACCTCAGTTGAATCTGAAAGGCCAGAAGGATGCAAAGGTGTGAGATGAGGAATTGTTCCTTTTCCTATTGAGCAGACACTTCCATCTCCTCCTTTTAAAAATAGTGAACCCTTGCGATACCTCTGCCTAGGTTGCTGTCTCTGGTTTTATTTTCAACTATCTGTACATTATGTGGCCATTAAAACTATGTAGATGATTCAAGAATAATTAAGGTGGGCTGTGCCTGTGGCTCAAAGGAGTAGGGCGCCGTCCCCATATACCAGAGGTGGCGTGTTTAAACCCGGCCCTGGCCAAAAACTGCAAAAAATAAAAATAAAAATAAATAAAAAAGAAGAACTAAGGAAATAGGAAGATGTTCACAATAAGTTAAAAGGCAGAATACAAAAAACTTCAAAAACAATTTGAGCCTAACTACATACAGAAAATACATTTCCACCTTTAAAAAAAACATTTGATAGACATGAGGGAAGAACTAGAAGAAATTCAATTTGTGAAGACTTTTGGCATTTTTTTTTTTTTTTTGAGTCAGAGTTTCACTTTGTCAACCTGGGTAGAGTGCTGTGGCATTATAGCTCGCAGCAAACTCAAACTCTTGGGCTTAACAGATCCTCTTGCCTCAGCCTCCTAAGCTGGGACTATAGGCACCTGCCACAATGCCTGGCTATATTTTTTTAAGAGACAGGGTCTGACTTTTGCTCAGGCTGGTCTTGAATTTGTGAGCTCAAGCAATCTACCCACCTCAGCCTTCCAGGGGGCTAGGATTATAGGGGTGAGCCACCATGCCCAGCCACATTTTTAAAATTCTTTTTACAATGAAGATAGGTTACTTTTATATTCAGTGAAACAGTGGCAAATAAAGTAGTTTGAGGGATAGTTCCCCTGTACTTGTTCCAGGGGTCCAGGCCACTTGCTATAAGGCTGTCCCCTGCCCTGAGCAATTTGGAAAGATGTCTCCAGAAGTCCTGCTCTTGGAAGGTAGCACTGGGGCAAGGGCCAGCTTCCCAGGCCCAATGGGAAGGTACTCAATAAATGCTTCTTACCCCTTCTTCATCCATTTCCTCTAATGGAGAGATGGGACTAGAATGGTGAGTACCCTGCAGACTGCATGCAGAACCTAGTGAGGGTGCATGAACAGAGAAAGTTCTTAGGAGGTGCTGTGGAGGTCTCCTAGAGGGCACAGCTGGTTAGGAACATCAGACAGACGCTGGATGGGCAGACTGCAGGCGCCTGCAACACAAGCACACACTCCTCCGTGGAAGGAGCTGGGCTGGCCTAGACACACCACACCCCGTTTACTTGACTATGGAATGTGCTGCATTCAAGGCCGGGGCTGATGGCCTAATCCCCTGAGCTCTCCTGTCCCCACCCAATCTAGTCCAACTAGCTCAGGTTGGCAATATATTTTGGCATAAGGGGTGGAGTGCTGGTGAGGGTGGGGGTCTGGTGTTCTACCTCCACACTGATCACACCCTGCTGCCATCCTGTCAGAAGGGGTGTTGTGTGTGGTCTCAGTAGGAGGTACTGGGCACTTCCTTGTGATGAAAAGGGAGAGGGTGGGACAGAAGCTCAGCCCTAGGAAATGTGCTCATGGAACACAGGTCTGTTCACCACACACCCAGTGTCTGCAAGAAGGGGTTGACATTCTTGGACATGGCCTTGAAGGTCATCATAGCTCCTCTTCCCTTCCTCTCATAACCCATCACTGGAGATTTGTCCCAGGAGGGTAAGTTTTCAAAGTTTGGCTGATTGATCCCTGGGGATGTGTGAGGCCAGCATTATTTTCACAATAACATGAAATTTGTTTACCTTTTTCACTAAGTTGATATTTGCACCATGGGCTGAGCATAGCAGGTAAAACTTCTTGGGACATGGACAGCACTCTTCCTGTTCTCCTGTCACTGGGATGAAGGGTAAGAGTATGGGATTGAAAGGTGTTGGTATAAAGAAAGGCACATCCAGCATCCAGATGGGGAGAGGAGAGAGGAAGAGTTCAGGGCAGCTGAGAAGGAGGTGTTTAAAATCTGGGGAATAGGCTTGACACTAGTAGCTCAGCGGCCAGGGCGCCAGCCACATACATAGAAGCTGGCGGGTTCAAACCTAGCCCAGGCCTTCCAAACAACAGTGACAGCTACAACCAAAAAATAGCTGGGCATTGTGGTGGGCTCCTATAGTCCCAGCTACTTGGGAGGCTGAGACAAGAGAATGGCTTATGCCCAAGAGTTTGAGGTTGCCATGAGCTGTGATGCCACAGCATTCTCACAAAATGAGACTGTCTCAAAAAACAACAACAACAACAACAAAAAAAAACACACACACACACACACACAAAAAAAAATAAATCCAGGTGTCTGGGAGACAAGATGGCGGACTGAAGCCAGCTTTCCACAGAGGCTCCCGTCCTGAAGGAGAGTTAAGGGATGAAAATTTAGCAAGTAACCTGATGGATTTGAGCAGCATCCAGAGAGAAAGTTGAAGAACGCACATCAACCCAGCTGAGGAGAGCTGCCACCACAAGGACGCAAACAAAAGGTACAAAACCCATTACCAAGTGGACGGGAGTCCCCCCTCCCCCATCTGATTGGATTAAGAGCCCCACAAACAAACGAGCAGAAATCAAAGGTCCTCCCACTCCACTCCACAGGAAAGACCTACTGAAATCTGGACCTACCTCCCCTACTAGGGTGCCAGGGCGTTCTCCTACCAGGCATAAAACTGTATAAACTGTAAATAACCGTTGCCTGCAACTCTGAACTCCCAGCCCTCCTTGGGCAGCAATACAACCAGGCATAAAGCTGAGTGGAACTGTGTGAGCTTGCTGCCGGTGACTCTGGGCTCCCAGAGCTTTCCCCCTCCCACTCTAGGATCTGGAGGCCTGAGTGGTGGCCGGGTGGCCGGGCAGAAAGCTGAGTGGAACTGAGTGTGCTCGCTGCCGGGGGCTCTGGGCTTCTGGCACTCCCCCCCTCCCCTCACTCTGGGATTGGGAGGCCTGAGTGGTGGCCAGGCGGCTGGACAGAAAGCTGAGTGGAACTGAGTGTGCTCGCTGCTGGCGGCTCTGGGCTTCTGGCGCTCCCCCACCCCCACTCTCACTCTAAGATCTGGAGGCCTGAGCTGCAGCGGGACGGCTGGGCAGAAAGCTGAGCAGAACTGAGTGTGCTTGCTGCTGGTGGCTCTGGGCTCCCAGCACTGCCCCTCCTGCCCTCACTCTAAGCTCTGAAGGCCTGAGTGGCGGTGGAGCAGCCGGGCAGAAAGCTGAACAGAACTGAGTGTGATTGCGGCCAGTGGCTCTGGGCTCCCAGCGCTCCTTCAGCCCCGCTCTCACTCTGAGATCTGGAGGCCTGTCCCCTGGGAGTCCAGATCCTTGGGGGACTTGTTGGGGTGTGGACAGTGCCCAATCTACGGCTGGTCAGTACTGACTCTGGGGCACGGGAATGAGGCTGAGAGAGACCCACATCAGAGCGGCAGCCCCCTGAGGTGGCTTAAGCCACACCCCCTGTTTCCCTGGGCAACCAGAGGAGACCATCCCTGAGTAAAGGATTTGCCTGAAGCATCTCACAGACCCAGGGAAGCTCCCAGAGCCGGGTGACTCAGAGACCTGAGACTTCGACCCAGAGTAAGTGCTATACTAGGGTCAAACAGAAACCAGCTAAAAATAAGACAGATCCAATAAGCCCCACCACACTAGACAGGGCCCCGGGCTTTTAGGCCACAATGTTGTACGGCCCCTCAACAAAGCCCCAGAGGAAAAAATCAAAGGGATAAAACAACCATGGGGTGGAATCAGCAGAAAAACTCTGGTAACATGAATAACCAGAATAGATCAACTCCCCCAGGGAAAAGTATGGTGGATGTAATTGAAAATCTCATTCATAAACCACTGGCTGACATGTCAGAAATTGAATTCAGAATTTGGATTGCAGACAAGATTAATAAAACGGAATTAGAAATCTGAGGAGAAGTTCAAAAGTTGTCTCAAGAATTTAATGAATTTAAAGACAAAACCACCAAAGATTTAGACACACTGAAGCAAGAATTTGCAGCCCTCAAAGATATGAAAAATACAGTAGAATCCCTCAGCAACAGAATGGACCAAGCAGAAGAAAGGATTTCTGACATTGAAGATAAAGCCTTTGAACGCTCCCAAACTCTTAAAGAGGAAGAGAAATGGAGAGCAAAAACAGATCATTCTCTCAGAGAGCTCTGGGATAATTCAAAGAAGAACAATATACGAATAATAAGAATTTCTGAAAATGATGAAGTGGCCTTGGTGGGCACAGAGGCCCTTCTGCATGAAATTATGAAAGAAAATTTTCCAGGCATACCAAGAGATTCTGAAATTCAGATAGCAGACAGCTTGATAACCCCAGCACGATTCAACCCCAATAAGTCATCCCCCAGGCATATCATAATTAGCTTCACTAAAGTTAATATGAAGGAGAAGATTCTCAAAGCAGCCAGGCGAAAGAAAACCATTACGTACAAAGGCAAGAATATTAGAATGACTGCAGATCTCTCTGGTGAAACTTTTCAAGCCAGAAGAGGGTGGTCATTGACTTTTAATCTCCTAAAGCAAAATAACTTTCAACCTAGAATCTTGTATCCAGCTAAAATGAGCTTCATTTATGATGGAGAAATTAAATACTTCAATGACATTCATATGTTGAAAAAATTTGCATAAGTAAACCAGCTCTTCAGGATATTCTCAGACCTATCCTCCACAATGACCAACCCAATCCTATACCACAAAAGTAAACTCATTCAGAAACTTCAGATCAAACTCCAACTTCCACACTGGCGAAAGGATTAAAAACGTCCACTGGACCTTTGAAAACCTTGATACCTAAAACTCCACCAGACTTATCAATATCCTCCATTAATGTGAATGGCTTAAACTGTCCTCTAAAGAGGCATAGGTTAGCTGACTGGATACAAAAACCCAGGCCAGATCTTTGTTGCATTCAAGAGTCACATCTTAACTTAAAAGACAAATTTAGACTCAGGGTGAAAGGATGGTCATCCATATTTCAGACAAATGGTAGCCAGAAAAAAGCAGGTGTTGCAATTTTATTTGCAGATACAATAGGCTTTAAACCAACAAAAGTAAGGAAGGATAAGAATGGTCACTTCATATTTGTTAAGGCTAATACTCAATATGATGAGATTTCAAATATTAATATCTATGCACCCAACCAGAATGCACCTCAATTTATAAGAGAAACTCTAACAGACATGAGCAACTTGATTTCCTCCAGCTCCATAATAGTCGGAGATTTTAACACTCCTTTGGCAGTGATAGATCGATCCTCCAACAAAAAGCTGAGTAAAGAAATTTTAGATTTAAACCTAACCATCCAGCATTTAGATTTAGCAGACATCTACAGAACATTTCATCCCAACAAAACTGAATACACATACTTCTCATCAGCCC
>CAUYPK010010013.1:0-21237 GCA_963574355.1 Loris lydekkerianus
CATCATAGGCTCCTAAGTGTCATAATTGCTCACTCTGTTAGCGGGTGGGTTGCCGTCATTGTGGTTCACCCCCCCCCCCCCCCCCGACCCTTTGCCCACCTGTAGCATCTCCCAGCCCATTGCTGACTGATCTTCTCCACAGCCCTCCCAGGCTGGTCAGAGCCTCTCTGGCCCAGTGGCTCCTTGGTCTCCTTCTGGTCACACGAGTTTTTGTTACTAGGAAGCCCTCCTCCATTTTCTGGGATTAGGGACCTGGGAAAGGCCTCTCTGTGTCCCCTGCCCTTCCTGCCGGACCTGATGCATGGTGGAAGCTTGTGAATGGTTGTCCCGGGAGCAGGTCTTAGGATCCATACCTCCCCTTGGCATTCTGGCCTCAGGTGGCTAAGAGACCCAGAGACCGCAGACACTAGTGAGCAAGGTGGGCCGAGCCCAGCACCACTACTCAAGCTCTGGGCTGTCAGCTTCTGTGAGTATGAACTGGGCAGAATTCCTCATTGTAGGATGTTTTTATGGATTTGGAAGTCTCTCAGATGAAGGGCCTGGTGCCTGATCAGGGCCCAGCCAAAGGATGGTGTTATTTTCTCTTAAATAACCGGCCCCTCAGATACTTAAGGTCGTTTCTCATAAAATCCTTGCATCTCCGGTCTGACGGTCAGAGCACTTTCTTCCCCAGTGCTGTTTCACCATCTGTCTAAACAACTACTACCAATATTTGGAGATGGTTACACAGTGCTGAGTGATTTTTCTTGAGTTCGATGTGTCTTAAAGGTAACAAATTGCACAGGAGGCCTTAGCTGATGGACTTGTGCTTTATTTTTAGCACTGGAGAATTTTAGAGATGGTTCAATTGATTTTTTTCTCCCTTGAGTTATTTCTCATGGTGGAAGCTGGCATTACACCAAGCTTCAGTCTAGAGCAAATTTCTAATTCCCATCTTTGGGGCAGGGCGGAGGGGATGCAGTGATTGGCTGCAGGAGGCTCAGAACCTGGGTCAGCACATTGCCCGCCTGAGGGCCCTGCTTGAGCTCTGTGCTGGGAACAAAGGAGGAATCCGGCAGGGCCCCTCCACCTGCTAGGCTGTGTGCTGGACCAAAGAGCCCAGAGCCCAGGAGCCACCCCTGCCTCTGCCACTGGTCCTGGCCAGTCACTCAGGCATCTGGAGCCTCACTTTTCTCATCCACACAATGGGGATAGTACATCCTGCAGTGGGAGTTGTGAGGGCTGAACAGCATCAAGGGCCCTGATATAGGTTGACATGTGACTGCCACCAGCTGTGACCCATCTTACAGGCAGCTTCCTTGTCCCACCTACAGCACCAGTCCGTGGAGAAGGGTTGCACCTGCTCAGAAATGCTCCATCTGTAGCTTACTGGGTAAGAAGGATGGTGGGGAGAAGTAGTGGCTGAGTCTGGACTCCCGGGTCCTGGTTCCAGCCCTGCTGCCCCCAGCCCGGGGCTCTGTGCGTTCCTGTGCCGTTCAGTAGCACTGACTGAGTCTCCCTTCTGTTGAGCATTTGACCAGGTGCTGGGAGTACAGGCCTCAGGCCTGCCAGCACGGATGTATAGGTCATCTGCTGCATGAAAGAGATGGCAGGGGGTGGGGAGCAGAGATCCAAGCCAGACATCTGGGAAGGAGGGCATTTTCTTGTTTTGAGATTCTTCACAGAGGAATTGATTTTTCTAATTTGCACAAAGGCACCTTTCAAGTGAATGGGGGTCCCAGTACTTCCCTTGTGGGGTTTCTAATGGAGCCAAAAGATAGGTGCCAAACAAAGCAAGCCTCGGTGGGCCCTGCAGTCCCACCTTCCAAATGTGTCCAGAGCCCGGTGGCCTCTCTGCAGTCATGTGTCCAGGCCACCATCATTCTCACCCTGATGATGGCAGTGACCTAACTGGCCTCCCTTCTTAAGTCTAGGAACTCGGACTGCCAGTGTTTAAGCCTTGGGCCCACGGACGTAGTAACGCTGTGCTTTGGTCAGCTTACTTGGACTCTCTGTGCCTCTAAAGGAGGAGCCCTGTGCACACCCCAGGAGGCTGGAGGACTGGGTGCGAGAATACCTGTCAGGCCTTTAGAACCAGCCTGGCATTTAATTCACCCCCATTCTTACTGATGTCATCAGCCATGTCTCCCTCCCCCCATGTCTCCTTACAGTCTGTTTTCCAGCAACAATGGCAAGTTTTTTAAAACTGTGAACCAGATTATATCACTGTCTGTTCAAAACTCTCCACCAACTTTTGCTGACTCGGAGTAAACACCTGCCCCTCTCCTTGGCCTCTGAGGCCCTGCTAGAGCCACTCACTGCTGCTCACCACCTCACTTCTGCTTCCTCCCCTTGCTTCCTGGGCTCAGCCGTCCTAGCACTCATCACAAGACTGTCAGAAGGTCCTCGACATAAAGGCCTTGGTGCTGAGACATCTGTCCTGGATCTGCTACTTGGTCCCCTGGTCGGCTGCTTCACCTTCCTGCCCCCCAGTTTCTCCTCCCGGATGGGGAGTGGTGGGACTGGCGCCCAGAGGCTCTCTTTCATCTCGGACTGGAGCTTTTGTCACCAGGTCTCTCTTGGTCTGGCCACGTGTGACCTCATGTCATGTCAGCAGCATGCTACAGCTGGCTGCACCAGAGCTGGCTGTGCTTGCCTCTTCCCACACCCATGTTGATGGACATTGCTACGGTAGCCTGAGTTTGGTCATGGCGGTGGCATTTCCACAGCTTTCTGTAAGCGCTACAAGATCGGTTTCTCCTCCCTCTAGAGAGGTGGTGGTTCGAGTTACCAGCACAGGCCTGCACTGGGGCCTTTACTAGGCCAGGTGGATGGTAGGTCAGCCTCCGCTGTGGCCGGAGGCTTCCTGTCAGCAGTGCCTTTGGCCTGCCAGTGCTGCCCTTGTCACCACTTGTGGAGCACCGGGTCCGTGCCGGGGGCACATACACACGTACTGCACCCTCCTGTCGTGCCAGGTGCAGACAGGGTGTCAGGAAGGAGAAGACCTTGCAGTAGGCATTATAAACACCCCCCTTGGACAGATGAGCAACTGAGCCACGAAAAGGCCAGGTGCTCTACCCAACATCACACAGCTGACGGGTGGCAGGGCTGAGACTCAAACTTGGACCATCTGGGCGCAGAACCCGTGCACTTGCCCGTCTCACTGACCTGCCCCTGGGTCACACTAGCAGCCGCCGGGACAGCACTCTTTAGTGCACACTATGTCTCTGGGCCCTGGGCTGAATGAGTGCAGGGAGCAGCCAGTAACGTTCCACTCCCAGGTGACTCGCCGAGGTGGAGCTGTCACGCCCCTTTGACAACACAGAGATGGGCCCTGAGAGGTGGGCTCTCTCGTCCAAGGCCCCTCCCAGCCCTGGGTCCCTCTGAGGTCCACGCAGCTCCGGAAGCTCGTCACGTTTCTTCATTCTTGTTTTAGATCCTGAAAGGAGGTGTCTTCTGTTGCAGGACAGAGCAGAGGTTGCTTTGAGACATGTGTGGCTGAAGGCACATCAGCAGCCACATGATGTTCCATCCCCGACACTGGCCCTAGCAGGTACTACAGTGGGGCTCACACAGCCCTCACTTGCTTCCCACTCCTCCTGCACAGGCCTCCGAGGAATTTCTAGAACTCACTCCCAGTTTAACCCTCTCAGCCCCAGGCCGGAGCCCCAAACCCTTGGCCTTCTTCTCTTTTCCTGATGGGTCCTGCCACCCACAGCCTCTCTTCACAAAGCGCCACCCTCATGGCTCACACAAGCCCTTCCCTCCCCTTCTGTCCTCATCTCTCCTGGACAGAGTCCAGTGCCCTCAGGGGCCCACTGGCCCCACATCCTCTTCAGCCCCTGCTACACCTTCTTTCCATCTCCTCAGAGCCTCTCCCCACAGATACGTCCTCCCCAGCACCCACAGCATGCACCTCCCCACGCTCACTCTGCCTGGGTGGCTCCACTTGCCTCCGGCCTCAGAGGACTCTCACCTGACTCCCCCGCGGCTCGTTAGAAACCTTCATCACATGCACCTGTGTGTCTCTTCTGGTACATGGATTGTGGAGCTAAATCAGGCTCCCCTTCTGGGCTGGGAACCCTGGAGGTCAGGACAGGGCCTGGCTTGCCCCTGGCCGTGGGTGTGCAGCCACTTGGTACGAGTCCCAGCTCTGTCCCACCTTGGGTTCCCATCCCAGGTCCTGGAAACCAAGGCATGCAACTCAGCACAGACCTTCCTTGTCCATCCAGGGGCTAAAAAGCAGAGCACCTTTTGCAACCTGCTTAGTTTTAATGTTTTTTCCAGAGGGAGAGGAAGACTTTGATTCTTGATTCTAATTTAATTACCTTTACCTTTAACCATGTGGTAGGTCTTTAGACATACGTCATCTCTTGAAATCCTCGTTAGAGTCCTGCAAAGCAGAAGTTATCAACCCATTCTACAGAGGAGAAAAGCTGCTCAGGAGGGCTGAGTCTGAGAGGTTTTCAGATGGTAGGTGGTGAAGCTGGATTTTCATGCCCTGGTTTGTGGAACTCAGAAGCCAGTGTTTTCTTGCCCTTGCGTGGCTTGGCCGATTCCTTCTAAGCACGGGAGCTGACTGTGGTAGAGCTGTGTAGACTACGTGTCTCACAGACAGCAGGGCTTCATAACTGCCTCTCCTGTGTCCCCAGAAATCTGGGTTCTGTTCCACAAGAAGGACCGTACCATCATCAGTAAGATGCTCTGAGCAGAGAAGGGAAGGAAGCTGCGTACAGGCTAAAATATGTCCCCCCTACATTTATATGCTGAAGCCCTAACCCCCAGCACCTCAGAATGTGACTGTATTTGGAGACGGGCTTTGAAAGAGATGATTAAACTACCGCCTGTCAGAGGCCCTACCCCATCTGACTGATGTTTTTATAAGGACACAGACACCGAGGATGTGTGTACAGAGGAAAGACCATGTGAGGGCACAATGAGGGATCAGCCACCTCAAAGTACGGAGACCAGCCCTAGACGGCAGCAGCCCTGCCGACCCCTTGACCTTAGACTTCTGGTCTTCAAAATAGTGAGGCATAAACATCGTTCAAGCTCATTCAGCCTTTAGCATGTTCCTGTGGCAGCTAGGAGCCCCCCTGTAGCATCTGACATTCCTGGGCCTGAGTGTTTGCAGCCAGAACATCTTTTGGAGAAAATCTGCTTTAAGGAAAAAAACAAACAAGCAGTTTTTTAAGGACTGGCTGTGTACAGGAGGCCTTCCAAGGCATGGTAAGCCTGTGCTTGAGGCCTTTTGTGGTGTGGCCACTGGCAGGGCTGCCTCCATCCCTAATGCCCGAGGCTGCTTGGTTGTCATGGTAACAGCCTCCTCCATCCTGAGAGCAGGCTCCTGCCAAGACCTCTGGATGAACCACGCTTTGCTTGGTTAAATCAACGGGGTCCAAAGCTAAAGGCTTTTCCTTCATGGCACCCTGTCTGCACCCAATACCTGCCTTACCAAGAACACATGCCTGTCCAACCAGCCCTGGCCTTGGGGCCTTAAGGGTGCTGACCCCACAGGAAGAGCTGTAGATTGTAATGAAATACATTTTCTCTAGAGGAGTGGGAAGAACGCTGGAAGTTAGAAAGCCAAGATTCCAGGCTTCACTCTGCCATGGTGCCTACGTGGCCCCGGGTGTGTGGCCCCGCTGCAGGCTGGTTCTGTGCCTGGCTCTCTGGGGTTATTACTGTGTCTCCAGTTGTGTCCTTCCAGACTAGCAGCGTCTCTGCTAAAACCCAGCATGACCTCCTCCTCCCTGATGCTTCACCAGCCCTCAGCAGTGGCAGGTGGTGCTGGCGTGACCTTGGCTCAGCTTCAGGAGACCAGGTAATGCCCTTAGCAGTGGGAGATGAAGGACTTTCTATAAAAACCTCTGCAAACCTGATGACTGTGCAGAAGGCCCATGCGGGTTATGTTTCCTGTGTCCTTGGCAGAGGGATCCACAGGTTTCATTCTTAATCACAGGCTTCGTTTCTGAACCTTGATTCTCCCAAGTGCTGGTCTGAACAGCGGGGGGCACCCAGCACCCCAGCCCTGACCTGACAGGGCAAGGGGTCCTCATACAGGGGCATGGTGTGGGGAGCCCCATCTGACCCCAACACTGTGCCTGCTCCCAGTGGAGGAGGGAGGCTGCTGTTACAGAGGCAGGATCACAGTCTCTGCTCTAAGACTTGGGTTGCAAAGTGAGTGGAGCAAAGTGCCTGTTCATGGGTTTTCCTGGCTCACCGCTGCGTCCTCTGTTTACATATTGCCTGTGGCTGGTGTTGTGCTATAAGCAGAGCTGGGTAGTTGTAGTTGTGACCGAGTCTTATGTCTGGCCAAGCTTGAAGTATTTACTCCCTGGCCTTCTATAGAAGCATTTACCATCCACTGGTTGGGAGGCTGCACTGGTGAATGTGCACACTGAGCTACTGGGAGGAAAAAGGGGAGCCAGAGATGTCCCCCCCGGGCTCCCAGCAAGCTGGAAGCCCTTTCCTGCCCACCGCTCTGCTCTCCTCCCTCATGCCAACCATGGCTTTCCTCTCCTGCTCCTGAGCCTGAGGCTCAGAGAGGCTGAGTCACTGGCCCGAGTCTCTGCAGCAGATCAAAGGCAGATTTGAGGCTGGAGACAGGCTCCCTGGAGGTAGTGAGCACATGCCTATGTTAGGCAGCTTACAAAGTTTACTTCCAAAGCACCTGCTCCATTTCAGGCCCCGTTCCCAGGATGCCACATGAACTACCTTAAACCTCACGCCAACACTAGGAGGTGGGGAGTACAATTGCTGTCCTGAAATTGGGGGAACTCAGGCCCAGAGACATTCACAAAGTTGCCCGAGGACTCGTAACTAACAAGTAGCAAAGCCTGGCCCCAGGTCATCAGTGGCTAGGGACTGAGCTGGTGCACTCTGGACCCCAGCTGACTTCCTGTCCTGGTCCAGCCCCTTCTCTGCTCAGGCCTGAGCAAGTGCTTTTCTTTCGTCATCTGCAGAGGGGTCAGAAGGAAGCACTTTGTCTCCATGGGGGCGATTAAACAAGCTACAGGTGGGAAGCAGCCATGCCTAGCTGGCCTGCGGGGCGTGTTAGCTGCAGGTGGGACTGGGTGTTTGGCTGGGCTTTGGGGATGTAAACAGGAACATGACCTTGCCTGGAGTCACATGCATGACCCAGACAGCCAGCCACCCCGTGCAGCCTAAGAAGTTGGCGCTGACAGGCTTGGGAGCAGAGCACAGGGAACCAGAGAAAGGAATGTGGAAATTGGTCCTTCTTGATGAACCAGGCAGAATCTGGATGAGCCATGTGCTTCCCAGTTCCCACTGATCTGCGTTTGTCTGGCTGCAGTAATAATTATGACACGCTGCTGGGGACAGCCCCTGCCAATGGCCCTTGTCAGTGACAGGCCACTCCTAAAGGGAACCCCCTTCATGCCCTGGCCTCAACCCTGCTTCTCCACTCTAAGGCCTCCCACCCCTTGAGATGGGTTTGGAAACTCCATGACCTGGGCCCTGAATGGAGGGGCCTGCAGCTGGTCCATTCATTCAGCCAACAACTCTTTACTAAGCACCTACTATGTGCCAGGCACTGAAGGTACAGCAGGGATCAAAACAGGTCCCTGCCCTCCCTGGGAGGTGGGCAGGAGCAGATAAGCCAGCAATGTGGTAAGCTGTGATTAATGCTCAAAAATGTACAAAGCCAAAAATACGTGCTTGTGTCTGCTAAGCAAGGTAAAAGAAATAGGTTTATTTGGGGGGCAGGGGGAGGTTACAGGAGAAGGTTATTTTTATTAAAGAGTGTTTGAACAGAGATCTGAAGGACTTAAGTGCAAGAGCCCTGCAGTAGCATCACCCCTGGGTTGATGGGACAGGGCCTCAGTGTGCTCACCTGCAGGTTCCTCCAGTGGAAGGGGGAGCTGCCACTGGGCAGTGAGAGGAGGAGCCTGAGCTAGACTTGTGGCCATGCACCTTGGGTCAGGCTGGAGCTCTCTGGCCGTGGGAACCCCAGAGCCTGTGTTAGCCTAAATAAAGCTAAGAGTCGCATTACCTGCCTTCAGGTAGTTAAGGGCTTAGGGTGGCAGAAGTGCTGTGAACAGGGCTCCTAAATTGGAAGGCTGTTCCCGAGGGCAGAAGGAGTCGCCTCCTCGTCTGATTTTCATCTGCACGCCAGTCTCCCTGCACACATGCTTCAAGCATCGGCCGTGTGTGTGGGGAGCACAGAGATGAATGAGACAGGGGTCCCTGCCTGGTGCCCACCAAGGAGAGGCGGGTGCATACACAGCGTGGCAGTCACAGGAGGTGAGGTCCACGAGGGTGAGCAGAGGTGTTAAGCTCACTTTGGTGTTTAGGTGGACACTGTGATCTTGGAGTGGTCTGCAGACTTCAGACTTCAGAGACACGTGGCCTGGGGTGAGACTGGGGAAGACAGGCAGGGCAGCCATGCCACCCAGTGTCTGGTCTTCTCTGTGGCCAGGGGAGGCCACCACAGGGCAGTGGGGAGTCCAGCAGCTATGGAGACATTCACTCTAGCTGAGCTTGGACACAGATATACCAAGGGACAGAGATGACGATGGCTTGGGCTAGGCTGGCCTGGCAGAAGGATCATTAGGCCCAGGACTTGCAGGCTGGTTAGGTCCAGAAGGAGCTAGAGAGAAGGTCCAAGAGGCTCTCTGATTCCTGGTGCCCAGGCCTGGGGCTCCCACAACAGTCTATCATAAGGAAAGGAGCGGTCTGGGTGTATAGAAAACATCCTTGGCACTTGCATCATGTCCCTGTTGTCATTTTGTCATTCCCCGGGAGCAACCTAGGTGTATTGTGTCCTGTGGTGGGCGTAACAAACCACCACAAACTGTGGCTCCAGACACCACAGACGTATTCTGTCATAGCTCTGGAGGGCAGACATTCAAAATCAAAATGTCAGCAGGGCCGTGCTGTCTCTGATGGGGCGGGGGGACAATCTGTCCTGGTCACTCGAGGAGCTCCTGGACTTGCAGCCCCTGCACCCTGACCTCTGCCCCTGTGTGCACGGCATCCTCTGGGGTCTGTGCTCCTCTTCTGTCTCTTACAAGGACACGTGGCGCTGGATTCAGGGCCATCTCAGTGTCCTTAACTAGACCTGGAGAGGCCCTTTTCCCAGCCAAGATCAGTCACATTGTCTGGGGATGAGGATATCATGAACCTGTCTTTTGGGGTCCTATTCAACCCCCTAAACGAGAGAAAAATAACTTGTGCTCAGTGGAGGCATCTTCTGTCCTCTGTTTGACCTGGCTCCAGAAGGCCTACCTGGGTCTAACAAACTTTTCTTGCAGGGAAAATGATTCTTAGCTGCCAAAGCATGACTGAAAGTTGAACAAAAGCCCATCAGTCATTGAGAATAGAATTCAAACGAAAAATAGAATATGAATAATTCAGCCAGCTTTGCCAGGGGAGGGGACTCTTAAATGAGTCTAATTATGCTCATTCCCAAGGGAGGCTGGTCCTGGAATGAACCTTGTAAAGCACAGTTTTACGAGTGGGATTTATGTGGCCATTATTTGAGGCTATTGCCTTGTTTTGCAAGTGGGGAAACCAAGGCCCAAAGAAGGGAAATGATGGTCACATGTGGCCCAGCACACTCTGAGAGCTATGCCCCAGCCCAGCCCAGGGCCCCAGCTTCTGCCCTGGTGCCAAAGCTGAAACCCCTGTGTGTGGTCACTGTCAGACCCAAAGTCTCAGTGTGCACATGAGTGTGGCAAGTTTGCAGGATATGAGTTTGGGTCCTAATGGTCAGGCTAGGGAGGGTTTCTTCACAGCTACTTCCCTCATCAGGAATCCATCTTCGGGTCCCTATTTTATTATGGATTGAGGGAAATTCCCCAGGGACAGCCTCCCTTGTTAATTCCTTTAGCACACCCGATGGCATTAGCAAAGAGCTGGGGGTCCCAGGTGGTCCTGTGCCCAGTTGAGCCAGAGATCTTGGAGTGACCATCCCAGGGACCAAGTGACCATAGACCCTGTCACATTCCCACACCCTGAGGCACATGATGCTGCCCAGAAGTGCCTGTCATGTCCCAAGGTCCCACCTGTAGCCCAAGACCATAGTTTTTACAACCTCGGGGACCCTCAGGGAATCCCCTTTACTGTTTGTTTCTTTGTTTCTTTTTTTGAGACAAAGTCTCATTTTGTCACCCTCGGTAGAGTGCCGTGGCGACATAGCTCACCCCAAACTCTGGGGCTCAAGTGGTCCTCTTGCTTCAGCCTCCCACGGATCTGGGACTATCGGCACCCGCCACAATGCCCAGCTATTTCTTAGAGAGGGAGTCTTGCTCTGGTTCAGGTTGATCTCTAACTTGTGAGCTCAGGTAATCCACCCCCTCGGCCTCCCAGAGTGCTGGGGTGACAGGTGTGAGCCACCATGCCAGCCTTCTTTTGCTGTTTCAAACAAAGGATTCTGGATACATTTGCTGATGTGAAAACAGTAACGTCAAACACAGAGGCTTTGTACCCACAATACCCAGGTAGCAGAAGGTAGTCAGGGTCGTGGCCAACTCCTCAGGGTCCCCACAGGGCAGGGCCCAGCGGGCAGTCTGCACATCTGTATCCACCACAGATCAGTCTTGGCATAGTCCAGTGATTTTCAAGTGAGAACCTTAGGTGTACCACAAAGATTTTTTAAAGATTGTTAATTAAATTATTTTCAAAAGAAGTTCAGAGCACAGTAAGTATATTCTCTTTTTTTAAACTTTTTTTGATCAACCTAATTTAGGTGTGCTACAACTTTAAGTACAGGTTCAAGTGTGCTGTGAGATAAAAAAAGGTTGAAAAACACTGGTGTAGTCTCACCGCAGAGGAAAAAGCATCATGGCCAGCCATGTGCTCACTCTCAAAGTTTCATTCTGGAGCTGACATATGTCACTTGTCCATTTGCTGGAAAAAACAACAAGCCCTCTGGCTGCCCGGAGTCCTGAGGAGTGGTGTTCAGAGACCACCCACAAGCCAGCGGTTTCTGCTTTGGTCCAGTGTGAGTCCTGCCCCCCACCCCACCCCATGAGTTACGATCCTATGAAACAGCAGGAGTAAGGGTCCTGGCAGCAACACAGGCAGGATTCCCAGGAGACTGCATTCCCCAGCCACTTCTGTTTTCACCAAGCCTTCTTGGCTTTGTTTGTGTCTCTCTGCAGAAGGAATTTAGTACCTGTCTGCCTGACCCTTTGGTGCAGAACATGAAACAGGTGCCACTGTGCTAATGTGCACAACATCTCATAAACAGCTGCCCTTTCCCTCCAGATACCACTTTGGTGACGTTCAGCCGGGAATTGAAAGCCGTTTCTGAGCAGGTGGAGTGTCATGGAAAGTCATCTGTGGCACATGAGCCCATGAAGGATGAGATGAATGGGTCACTGGGCGGGTGTGGATGAAATTAGCAGGAGTCTGCCGATTTTTAAAACTTAACATGTAGAATCATTTTTCATTATTTAATCTCTGTTGCTTTTCATACCAAAAATCTGTAGTGTCCTGAGAAACCAACCAGCCATGGATGATTTAGCTCACCCCTCCCCCCTCTTTGTATTATGTGACTCTCCATTTCTGGTTAATGATGTGCTTCCAGGAAGCAAGACTTGAGTGTGAGTGCAGAGACCTCTGGTGCCTTCTGTTTGTACAGAAGTCAACCATCTTTTCTGGTGTTTCATAAACTCTTGTGTTTACAGGCCAGAAAGCACTGCTTTCTTATGGCAAGAGGAAGAAGGATGCGCTAGAGGAGGAGGGAGGACAGTTTCAACTGGTATTTTCCAGATAATAAAAAACAGTAATAGTGGCAACTAACATTCATTACACTTTGCAGTGAGTCAGGACACGGGTGAAGTGCTTTGCCTCTGTTAATCTCCACAACGTAACTATGAAGTTAGAACTGTTAATCCATTTTGCAGATGAGAAAACTGAGTCCTGGAATGCCGGGGAGCTCATTCAGAATCACACAGCCAGGAGGTAGCAGTGCTGGGGATGCAAACCCCAGGCCCTATGAGTCTGGGGCTCACATGCACACAGAATCAGAAAACAGGCTGTGCAGAGCCCCACTCAGGGCTGAGGAGATGAGAGACCAAAAACCAAGGCTGCTGTGGTGAGAGCTTTTTAGGTGGGGTGACTGTTAAGTAGGATGTGAAACTGGACAGCTGGACAGAGTCCAGGGTCTGCCTTGCATGCACCAAGAGGCTCTGATTTGCTGCTGGGCAGCAGGGAAGGGGCAGGTTTTGGAACCCAGCAGTTTGTGAAGCTGAATCCATCCTTACCACCCACTACTGGGTTCCCCTGGACAAGCTGCTTACCATTGATCCAGGGCATCTGTCAGGGAAGTTTTCTTTGCAGGTACTAAAATTCTTAACTTTAAATAAAAACTGGGAATTTATTAGCCCCCATATTTAATAGTCTAAGGTAGTGGCTCCAGGCTGAGCTTGATCCCAGATTCAAAAGCCATCACCAGATCTTACCTCTCTAGTCCTTTGTGCTGTCTGCCCCATCCTCAGGCTCCAGGTGTCCCGTGTCACAGACATAAAAGCCCCTTCTCCCTACACCACCCAGCCAGCAGGGATGAGGGAGCCACATCCCAGGCTTCCCAGTGTTCCAAGTCCCGGGAAAGCACAGATCAGGGCTGAGATGGGCTGGCCCAGAAAACCTTTGCCCAAACTCTCTGGGTTTTCATGTTTGTCCCGGGGTCCTGGGAGCTAAGAGACAGCTCTAACACAGGGGGGAAGATGGCTTTGCCTGGGAAAAGTGTTGGGGAGCCCCAGGGGAGGCAGAGCACGGAGGGCGCCCTTACTGCCCCTTCCTTGACTGCACCGTTTCCAGACATCGTGGACATCAAGCCAGCCAACATGGAAGACCTCACGGAGGTGATCACAGCGTCGGAGTTCCACCCGCACCACTGCAACCTCTTCGTCTACAGCAGCAGCAAGGGCTCCCTGCGGCTCTGTGACATGCGGGCGGCTGCCCTGTGCGACAAGCACTCCAAGCGTAAGTGCCCACACCCTGCCCTGGGACCCTGGGGCAGGCGGCTGGGTGAGGAGGCGCCCCATCCTGCACGGAGCAGCAGAGGTGGCAGGTGTGGGCCAGTGTGCCTTGGACTGCCCGAGGCAGTGGTCACCATGCTTTTTTTAGCACTGGCTGTTAGGGGAGCCTGGTTTTCCCACCTGCTGACCCCTAGAGTCCCTACATAGCCAGGAACTACCCAGCTTCCAAGAGTCAGGCCTCTAGGATGAGGGTTGGGGACCCTGAAGCTAAGGAGGCACCATACTTAGGTGTTACCTCCTCCAGCAAGGGGAGGGCCGGGGCTGAACAAGACCCAGGGACACATTTTAACACAATAGCACTTGGGCTGAGCCCGGCCCCCAGCTAAGCGCCTTACCTGCATTTTCTCATCTAAGCTTTATGTGTGCTCTGAGGGGGTGCTGTAGGGAAGAGGAAACTGTGGCTCTAGGGATTGGCCCAAAGTCACCTCAACCGGATAGTGGCAGGGCTGAGCTACTTGGGTGGTGGCTGCCAGTGACACACTGCCATGGTGGTCCCCAGAGGCCCCTGAAGGCACAGGGTCTGACGGGGCATAGACAGGTTGAAGTGTTCCCCAGCCAGAGGGCAGGGGCATTGCCTGGATCCCCTTTCTGTCTCTCTAGTGCCTACAACAGCGTCTGGAAATGAACCAGCAAGTGAGTGATCCAATTGGCCCTTGAAGGGAATTTATTAACATCTGGAGGCTAGGAGGGGTGGCTCACAGCTGTAATCCTAGCACTTCAGGCAGGAGAGGCTAGGAGTTCAAAACCAGCCTGGCCAATAGTGAGACCCCCATCTCTACAAAAAAATCAGCCAAGGATCCCAGCTACTTGGAAGGCTGAGGCAGGAGGATTGCTTGAGCCCAGGCGTCTGAGGTTGCTGTGAGCGAGACTGACGCCACGATACTCTAGTCTAGACAACAGAGTCTCAGAACTTACAATATAACTCTGGAAAGATATATGCCAAGAGGTTGTCCCTGCGTGGTGAACTGTGAGAAAATGATGGATATTTTCTTCATGTTCTTTCTGTGTATTTGTATTTTAATAATGGATTTAAACATTGAGTCAGAAAACACATGTGCACGGGAAGGGTGGTATTTAGTGAGTGCTGGGACTTGGCACGGGACAAACTCTTTCGTGTGTCCCATGGTGAACGGTTCCTGGGTGGGTTGAGGGTTAAGTCAGTGCCCCCCAGGCTCCCGCAGGGCGTCATCCGGCTCTCCAGGGATGATAGCCGCCACCCACTGGAGCCATCATACGTGCCTTGCTCATCTTCTCAGTACGGGCACAGATCAAGGAGGTAATTCCACAATCCTGGGGCTGTATGAGCCACGTGTGCATCAGCCCACAAACTTACAGGTGTAAGAAATGTGATTATTTTCAATGACTCTGCTCAATTTTCTTTCCATGCCCCCAACTTTAGGGCCTTGGTGGGCTCCACCTCTCCCCAGATTGCATTGAGCTTCCAGAAGGCTCCTGGCAGGGCCTAGGTATGGAGATAGTGATATGGGGTCTTTAGGACGTCAGGGGCTTTAGATGGTGACTAAGTGACATTGGGGTCTGGTGTCTTGCTGAAAAATTCCTAAGGGCCTATTCACTGGCTGCCTAGTGACTCACCAGGGGGCTTTGACCACCTGCTGTGGTCTGGGCCCCTTCCCAGGCCAGCAATCCCTAATCTGCAGACAGGGCTGAGGCTGCCTGTGATTCAGTAAAGTTTTATGTAAGCGCTTTGCACACATGCTCATGGGTGAGACTGGCCTTCAATTTTCTTTCCCTATATTCTCTTTGCCCAATTTTAAGATTATTCAACTCTCTTGGCTCGGCACCTGTAGCTCAGCGGTTAGGGTGCCGGCCACATGCACTGGGGCTGGTGGGTTCAAACCTGGCTCAGGCCTGCTAAACAATAACAACTGCAACAAAAAAAATAGCCAGGCATTGTGGCAGGCGCCTGTAGTCCCAGATACTTGGGAGGCTGAGGCAAGAGAATCGCTTAAGTCCAAGAGTTGGAGGTTGCTGTGAGCTGTGACGCCACAACACTCTACCGAAGGTGACACAGTGAGACTCTGTCTCAAAAAAAAAAAAAAAAGAAAAAGGTTATTCAACTCTCCTAAAATGAGCTGGGCAGATTTCTTTCTTTTTCTGGAATAGTTAGTACAATATATCTGCTTCTTGAGGTGTTATTAAAACTCATGTAAATCCATTTAGTGAAAAACTTTTTTAACACACAGTTTAGGCCGGGCACAGTGGCTCATGCCTTAATTCCAGCACTCTGGAAGGCTGACATGGGCAGATGGCCTGAGCTCACAAGTTAGAGACCAGCCTGAGCTAGAGAGAGACCCTGTCTCTAAAAATAGCTTAGCATTGTTGTGGGCACCTGTAGTCCCAGCTACTTGGGAGGCTCAGGCAAGAGAATCACTTGAGCCTAAGAGTCTGAGGTTGCTGTGAGTTGTGACGCCACAGCACTCTACCACAGGTAACAAAGTGAGACTCTCAAAAAAAAAAAAAAAACAACCAGTTTAATTTCTTTTTTGAGTAATGGTTTATACAGGATTTCTGTGGGAATTAATTTTGTGTTTTAAATTTTTCTAGGATTTTTTTCATTCTCAAACTCAATTTACTATATAGAAACTTTCTCTTTAATGCCACTAGGAGACTTTTTTGCCTGGCTTTGAATATGCCTTGATAGCACATGTTTTTTCTCATTTTAATTTGCCACAAGTAGGTAATGAGTAGTTGACGTGTCCGTGTGTGTGCTCCGCCCAGACCAGGTCTGCCCTTGCTTCTCAGGAGGAATCAAGGCACCCCAGTTAGCAGGTGGAGGTGGTTGTTTTTAATCCAAACACACAGGGTTGTTATTTAAAATAAATTTCTTTAAAGAGACTTGGAGATTAGGATTAGTTCTTTACCTCCCACTTGAATCATTTTGTCCAGTTTACTGCTCAGAACTCAGGGAATGGCTGATAGTGACACCCGGAGACGAATGTTCATGGCGTCCTTTTCCTAACAGAATAAAACCGTGGTTTTCTGTTTGCTGCATGAAGAGCATCCCCCTCACAGGTGAATGTCATTTCTGCCGTTGGACAGCTGAGGAAACCGAGGGTCTTTGGAGTGAGGTGGCTTCCTGGGCCTCCCCCTTTCCCCCAGTGGGGACAGAGCCGGAGGTACACGGGCCACTCTGTTCCTGCCACAGCTTCTCACCACTCCCAGAAATACTGGAAATCCAGGTCTTTTGTCTGCTTGGCATTGTGACAGGGTAACCATGGAAACAACCATACACGAGTTCTCAAAATAGACAGTTATTTCTGCTTTTGACAGCACAGTCTGCTGAAAGGAAGGGTTGTGCCCAGAGCACAGAGATTTCTTAGATCAGGGGATGATGACGGCAAAGACCCTGCGTGGGACCCCACTATGTGCCGAGCCAGGTAACCACAGTCCCAGCACCGAGTTCACATGCCGTGGTAAATGCTCACCTCATTAAACCCTGAGCCACTCTGCAGTGGAAATGCTGCGTTGGTAATTGTGCAGACGAGGAAACTGGGGACAGTTGACCCTGGATCAGTGCAGGGCTCAGGGGCTCTGACCCACCCACTCCAATACTGCTGAAAATCCACGTATGACCTTTTTCTTTTCTTTCGTTTTATTTTATTTTCCTTTCCCTTTCCCTTTCCTTTTCTTTCCTTTTCCTTTTTGTAGCGATGAGGTCTTGCTATTCCCAGGCATGTCTTGAGCTCCTGGCCCCAAGCAGCTTCAGCCTTCTAAAGTACTAGTAATTACAGGCAGGAGTCACACATGGAGCTCTGGCCCTTCCAAAACTTAAGGACTAATTGCCTGCTGTTGACCGGAATCCTTACCAATGACATAAACAGTCCGTTAACACATAAACAGACTAGTATCTGCGTCTGTGGTGCGTGCATTCACAACATAACCTTTTTCTTAACTTTTTGATGTTTCTAGGCTTTGTGGTTAGTCTGAGAGTTTTATCAAATTGTGGCAAATTTCCAAAAAATTTTCTAACACATTGATTGAAAAAATACTGCATATGAGTACACCTTACAGCTCAAAGCCATGTTGCTCCTAAGTCAAGTCTATATCCATTTCCTTTTGCTGCTGTAACATACGGCCACACGTGTAGTGGCTTAAAACAACACAAAGAATCACAGCGTGATTCTGGAGCTCAGGGGTGTAGGATCGCGGCAGTGCTAGCTCCCTGGGGAGGCTGCTCCCTCACCGCTTCCGTCTGTGAGAGGCGCCTGCACTGCTTGGCCTGGCTCCTTCCAAGTGCCCCTCTCCAGCCTCTGCTTCCCTCACCTGCCTCTTCTGCCTTTGCCTATTTTCTTTCTTTTTATAAGGACCCATCCTATGATACATCGGGTGGTGCAATCGCTTTCCCACGGCAAGAGCTTTAGCTTAATGTCATCTGCAAAGTCCTTTTACCATGTGAGGCAACACCCTCTAAGGCTCCAGTTATTTCTGCCATGTGGAGGCACAGAGAGGTTAAGATATTTGCCCAAGGTCACCCAGCTAGGTAGAGCCAGGACAGAGCCTTTCATAACCTCACACCATCAGCCTGAGTGCTCTCTCAATCTTTACAGAAGCCTTGAGAACTGAAACTTAGGGGAATTGTAGGTGAACCAAGTTCATGCACAGAGGCTGTGTAGTGGGCTGGAGTTCCAGGTCCCAGGGCTCAATCCTGGTAACGGGTCTGTAACAGAAAGACCAGACTCAGCCCACACCCTGCAGCTATCCAAGGACAGAGCCAGGGCAAAATTCCCCAACAGTGGGAACAGCCAGTGCAAAGGCCTTGTGGCTAGACCCTCAGGTCCATATGGCAGAAGGAAGCCAAGGTTGAGAGGTGGGGGAAGACGTGGGAGGTGAGGTCAGAGGTAAGCATGGCTAAAGGAGGGTCACACCAAGAGGCTTTCTAAGCCATGGCAGGAGCTTTGAGTTACTTTGAAAGTGCTGGGCACCACAGGGGCACTGAGCAGGGACTGGCCTGGCCATGTTTTAACAGCATCCTTTTGGTGCTGAAACTGAAGGGTCAGATGGAAGTGGGGGCTCCCTGGGGGATCAGCACTCACCGTGGGTGGGCACGTGCAGGAGGTGAAGGTGGTCAGGTCCAAGGTCGAGCCCATTGGATTTCTGGCCAAATTGGATAGAGTGTGGGAGAGAGCCTGGGGATGGCTTCAGGGAGGCAGAGCTGGGGACATGGTGGAGGAGGCGCGGGAGGGACTGTTACATTAGCAAAGGGGCTTAGGTGCTCCAGTGCCGCTGGCTCTTAAGGTGATCAGGGTCACACAGAGCGTGTTCTCTGAAGAGTGAGAAAGGGCCTGGGAAGGGGGGATGGGAAATGTCCCAGGGGGTGAGAGGAACCTGGATGCCTTGAGGAACATGTGGCTGGCCTGCAGGTGGGGGAGGCTTTTGGGTGCCAAGATACGGAGGTGGCTGGTGCATGCTGGGCCTCAAGGCCACAGCCGGGATTGGGTTTTATTTTGTCCTGTAGGATCCATCCCACCAGCAGGGAGTAACAGTTGCCAACTCTATCAGCAAGTGTCTATTGCGGCCACTGGTGGCCTTGTAGGAACTCCCAGCCCTCTCCCCACTCTGCACAGCCTCAGGTGATCCTCCCCCAGCAGTGGTGTCACCTGAGGCAGATGAAGGACCTGGTATCCAGGGCGCCCTGTGTCCCCCACTGCCTTCTACTCAGACCCCCAGCTCCAAGGACGGATCTGCTGGGCTCACGTGCTCATTCCATCTGCCTGGAAGTCCTTGTACCATACCAGAGTGGAGGAGGGACCAAGTGCCAGGGCAGCCAGGAGCAACTAGGTGGGAACTCCTCAGTAGGCCCCCGCCTCCTGTGTCCCCCGTCCCGGGGACCTGTGGGCCTCCCACTGTCTTTTTCTCTGCCAGAGTCTCCCTTGACCAGCACACTCGTCCCTGGATGTGTGACTTAAGCCCGTGAACTTTCTACCATCTAACCCTCATCTCCCTTCACCCCTGTCCCCCTCCCCACTTGTACCTGGAGGAAAGATGGTCCACTTGGTGACAATAGCAGGCACAGAGCACGGCAGAGGCCGCAGAGAGGACACACAGCAAGTACCATGAGCACTCAGGAACCACTTCCAGCCAGGTACAGGCTTCACTGCTGGGCCTGGAGCCTGAAGTGAAAGTACATCAGGTTGGGGAAGAAGGGTGTCAGTGAAGGACAGAAAAAGAGACAGCAGGTGGCACCAGAAGGTCCCGCTGGCAGTGACCACAGCAGGATGCCTGTCTGAGGGAGCTCACAGCTCCCTTGGGTGACCATGCCCCGCCCCCCTGCCAGGGTCGTAGAAGAAGAGGGCACCCAGCGGCTTGTAACAGCAAATGGTGAGCCCTGGATTTACTTGGAGAGCATCTGAACAATGTGCACAGAGCAGGGTATGTGAGTTAGGGTTCTGAAGGATATGTAGGAGTTAGCAGGAAAGATGGGCTACAAATGGGAAAGGGAACTTCAGGGAGAGAAAATGACATTAAAAAACAAAAAAAACTAGGAAGGCCTACACAGTTTAATTAAGCGGCTACTCTGAGACCCCCGCTGGGCCTCGTGTTACCTCGTGCAGGTGTTACCATCTCAGGTCCCATCGTTTTCATTCTCCAAGTGAGGGAACTTGGGCTCAGAGAGGTTCAGGGCTCTCCTGAGGTCACACAGAGCATGTTCTGCTCTGCTCTGCTCTTCTGTGGTGAAGCAGAGGTAGGGAAGGTGAAAGAGGGACCTGGCACAGAGGCACTCACTCTGAGTGCCTTAAAAGAATGCTACACCCTGGGGCCTGGCTGACCTCACCCTGTTGGAGGCCTGGGACGCTTGCAGAGATCAAGGAGAATATGTGTGTCTGAGGCTGCAGCAGCAGGCTGGTTGGGAGCCATTTAGGAAAGAGCTGATCAACAACAAGTAGAAGCTTAAAGCTTGATCCTGTGGGCACTGGGGAGCCACGAGGGCTCTAGACAGAAGCAGGATTCAATCAGCACCGTGTGAGGCTAAGAAGAAGGTGGGCACCAGCTTTTGTGCTTCACCTTTAGTTTCCCATGACACAGTTCTCCAGAGCCACCTCACACTTCAGTTGGGCTCTTAGGCCCCTGCACCAGGAGACCCCCAGGTAACAGGAGAATGTGGTTATCAGGGAACCACGTTGAGCCTTGAGAGCCTTAATGATGCAAAATCATTAAAGAGAAACTGGATAGGGATTTCTGCTGACTCAGAGCCTCCACCTTTTAAATAATTAGGGTAGAGGGAAAGAGATGGGATTGGGCCCATCACCAGTGACAGGGACTCCAATCTCAGAGTCGTGTTTCTTTAAACTCTTGGCAGTAGTAATCACCATAAAAATGTCCTTAGTGATTGTCAATTAGAAGGGAGGCCTCTGTCACTTGTTAATGGGGGTGGAGTGACCAGTGTGGGCACAGGGATTAATAGAATACTAGATTCTTCTCTCTTTTGAAAAAAATCTATTAATATCAAAAATTTCACCCTACCTTCTTCCCCTGCTACCCTTATTTATCCTTCACCTTTGGGCCCTGTATCCCCAAAAAAAGGTTAGAGGCAGTTAAATCAGGTCAAGGTCCAATATCACCGGCTCATTAACCAAGAATGTAACTATTATTCTTCACCGCCCTCCATAGCACCAATGACGGGTAAGATTCCCAAAGTGGGGATAACCTAAGACAGGATATGTAGAGGCTGCATGGTGGATTACATTCAAAGTACCCAAAGACGGGTAAAATCACTCTGCATTCAGTCAACCTAAGACAGGGACCAAACCATTGATGTTTGTATCCCCATGATGGGTAAGACTGAAACTGCAAGAGCAGGCAACCTAAGACAGGGGCTATGTTTTTCCAACATACAAAAAACAAAAGAGGGAATTGTTGGACCCTGCCATGTGCCTGAGGCCTAGTGCAACTTCCCGAGCCTGACTAGAAGTAGATCCATTGAGCTACTTCCGCGTAGCAACAACTCAGCAAGGCCCGGCCTGAAACTGCCTCTACCTAGATACCATGCCACTGGCCCAACCCTGTCACGCACCTCTTCCCCCGCCTTCTTTCCCTGCCCCTTCTCCACAATAAAAATAAATAAATTAATTAATTAATTAATTAATTAAAAAAAAAAAAGAAAGCTGATTAGAGGAAAAAAAAAAGTCTGTGCACATTTTTCATGATATCTGATATATCATAGATAAAAAGAGTCCTCACAAGATTATTAGCATGCAGCCCTCGGGCCACAGGTTGGACACCCCTGGAT
>CAUYPK010010017.1:0-57159 GCA_963574355.1 Loris lydekkerianus
ACAGGTAAGGCCTTTCCGGTTTGCAGTCTCACTGCTGCTTGTACTCACGGTTGCCGGCGTGATTAGGTTGATCGAACACACGCAGCCACTTGCCAGTTTTCCACTGTTTTTGTCTTCCTCCTGGGGTCCAGAAGTCCCTTGTTGGCTCCTTGTATCCTCAAAGGGATGATCATAGGCAGATCCCACCGGCCAGAGATGTCTGGAGTCTTGTCTCCCCAGATTCGCCGAGCCCAGTTACAGGGAAGGTGTTACTCAGCCGCCATCTTTAATCCACTCCCAAGATGCAATTCTTGTATGCAGCAGATACCTGGCTTGAGTTTTTGTAGCCAGTCAGCCAACCTGTGCCTCTTTAGAGGACAATTTAAACCATTCACATTAATTGAGAATATTGATAAGCCTTTCGAGGGTCCGGTGGACATTTTTAAGCCCTTTGCAACTGTTGGAGTTTGATGAAAACTTTCTGGGTGGGTTTACTTTTGTGGTGGAGGTGGTCTTTATGGAGGATAGGTCTGAGAATATCCTGGAGAGCTGGTTTAGTTGCATCAAATTTCTTCAACGTGTGAGTGTCATTGAAGTATTTAATTTCTCTGTCATAAATGAAATTCAGTTTAGCTGGGTACAGGATCCTAGGTTGAAAGTTATTTTGTTTTAGGATATTAAAAGTCAATGACCACCCTCTTCTGGCTTGAAAGGTTTCAGCAGAGAGATCTGCTGTTATTCTAATATTCTTGCCCTTGTAGGTGATGGTTTTCTTCGTCTGGCTGCTTTTAGAATTTTCTCCTTCATATTAACGTTAGTGAAATTGATTATGATGTGTCTGGGGGATGTCTTATTTGGGTTGAGTCGTGCTGGAGTTCTGAAACTGTCTGCTATCTGAATTTCAGTATCTATTGGCATGTCTGGAAAGTTCTCCTTCACAATCTCATGGAGAAGAGACTCTGTGCCTTGTGAAGCCACTTCGTCACTTTCCGGGATCCCTATAAGACGAATATTGGTGTTCTTTGAATTATCCTAGAGCTCTCTGGGAGAGTGATCTGTTCTTGCCCTCCATTTCTCTTTCTCTTTGAGAGTTTGGGAGTGTTCAAAAGCTTTGTCTTCAATATCAGAAATCCTTTCTTCTGCTTGCTCCATTCTGTTACTGAGGGATTCTACTGTGTTTCTCAGATCTTTGAGGGCTGCAACTTCTTGTCTCAATGTGTCAAAATCTTGGCTCATTTGGTCTTTGAATTCATTGAATTCTTGAGATATCTTTTGGGTTACTGCTTGGAATTCTAGTTCTATCTTATTTGCTATCCAGAACCTGAATTCGATTTTTGACATCTCAGCTATTTGTTTGTGCATGGGATCTTGTGCTGTGCCTGTCCCATTGATTTTTGCGGGAGTTGATGTACTCTGATTATTCATATTGCCAGAATTTTTCTGTTGATTTTGCCTCATGATTGTTTTTCACCATTGCCTCTGGCCATTCTAAGAGTTGGGAAGGTGTCTCTCCAAGATTAGACCCCAGCAGGATCACTCTATTGTTTCTGGATCTTTATAGGGAGTTCTGGTTGTGGAATCAGCTCCGGAATGTGACACATCCAGATCCAGTAACAGGGTGTGAGGTGGTGCACATGGTTCTGGGAGTGCCTGGCGCCCAGTGACTTTGGCACAGAGAGCCCAAGGCTCCAGTAGTCTCTTACCAGGAGAAGGGCTCCACACAGAGGCAGGGAGAGCTCCGGAGGGCACGTAGCTACCAGAGTCCCTGGCCAGATGAGCGGGCCAGTGTGGAGGAAGGGAGAGTACAGGAGTGAGGACACAGTGTTGCGTAGCTCCCACAGTTCCTGGTCAGGGCATGCGGAGGCCCAGCAGGCATGGGTCACAGGTCGGGGGTTGTGGCACAGCTCTTATGGAGGACTAAGTACCACCAAGCCCAGGAGTTTGAGGTTGCTATGAGCTGTGATGCCACGACACTCTACCCAGAACAACAGCCCAAGGCTCCAGTGTGCCAAAACCGGTCTCACTCTGCCCCTGAGGGTTAAGGCTATAATGTAGCTCAGTCCCTGCCTTTAGGCTGCTCAGTCACTAGGTTACTAGCTCCCACCCAATCCTTGCTCTGAAACCCTGAGGGCAGAACTTTCCAGGGCAGTTCTCTCACAATGGCTCCCTGCGGCCCACAGCCAAACACTATTAGCTCTGTCCGGCTCAGTGGCTCAGTCTGGGGCCCTAGACAATGCCCAAAGTTCTCTGCACTCCTGCTCAAGCTCTCCCCAAGGTAATTCAACTGAGTTCCAAGTCCAAAAACATCAAAACAGTTCACAGGTAAGGCCTTTCTGGTTTGCAGTCTCACTATTGCTTGTACGTACGGCTGCCAGCGGGATTAGGTCGATTGAACACACGCAACCACTTGCCAGTTTTCCACTATTTTTGTCCTCCTCTTGGGGTCTAGAAGTCCCTTGCTCAGTCCCTGTATCCTCAAAGGGATGATTATAGGCAGATCCCACCAGCCAGAGATGCCTGGAGTCTTATCTTCCCAGACTCACCATGCCCAGTTGCAGGGAAGCTGTTAGTCAGCTGCCATCTTGGTCCACCCCACCCATTTTATTTTTTAATTTGAGATCCTCTAGAACAAACTATAGTCTGCAGACCATATACATTACATGTGGCCTATGGGCTAAAAATGCTTTGACATTTTTATTTTTAGTTCTTTTTATTTTTTCATTTTTTAAAAATGTTTTTTGTCTCTATAGGTTTACCTACTTTATTATTTATTTATTTATTTTTGTTGCAATTTGGCCAAGGCTTGGTTTGAACCCACCAACTTCAGTATATGGCATTGGTGCCCTACTCACTGAGCCACAGGTGCTGCCCAGCTTTTACATTTTTAAATGACTAAACAAAAATAGAGGTAGAAGATTATACAACATAAGTTGTATATGATTTACAAGCCCAAAATATTTACCATCTGGCTCTTTACATAAAGAGATTCCTAATCCTTTCTCTAGAGAATAAGATTTATTCATATTTGTTTGTTCATTAAATGAAGAGGCATTTCTAACCCAAATACAAATGTGTTCTGGAAGATCCAGTGTTTGGAATTAGTTATACACCCCTCTCCTCATATGGGTAATTGAGAATTGATGACATTAAAATCAGAGGTGGTAAGGACTCCTTCAAATTATCCAGTCCAAATACCTTCCTCCAGTCACGTCTGACCCTGAGGCATCCTTTTCAGATGGATGGCTCTTGTTTTTAATCATCTTTTCTTGTGCTTTTTGCTTTTCTTCACAATAACATTCAATAGTCTAAAAAGTAACTCAGAAAATCACATAAAATGGCTCATTTCTATGGGGAAGGAGGAAGGTAATAAGGGCAAGGGGTAACTGTGTACTGAGCAAACCCTTAAAATATGTCCACTGTGTGTTTCACCTGTCCATACTCTAGGATTGCATGAGAAGCTAATGAAATGCCATACACAAAGACACTTGGAAAAGTTACTCGCTAACATCATCCTCCCTGTCACTATTACATCATTTTCACCTTTTATCTCTCTGTATTTTTTCCAGAGGCCCTCTTGAATCTCTCCATCTGGCATCCTAACCAGACCACGTCCAGGAGGGAGATCCTAAGCCACATGCAGAAAGTGGCTCTGTTCAAACTCCAGAGTTATTGGCTTCCCAACTTTTACACCCATGCCAAAATGGCCATGGCCAAGGAAGAAGCATGCCAAGGTCTGATGCAGGAATATGAGACTCGCCTGTGCAGTATTTGCTGCTCCCACACAGGGGGACTCCCTCTGAACATGACCATCAAGAAGAATGACCACTTTCAGAAGGAGTACTCAAGCAGAAAAAACAAGAGGAAGATGTGGCAGTTGATAGATCCTGGCTCTTGGTTTCTGGAAATGAACTCTGAGCCAGATATCAACATTATGCACCCACAGGGGCTATGTCCTCAAGAAAAGGTGGTTAAACAAATGCCTCCCCTGAAAGTGGATTCTTCAAAGGAGAAAATATTCAGTCCCCCAGAAAAGCATAGTCACTCTGTCAGGAAGCTGAGCATGAACAAGAAAGCCAAGAGTCACCTCCATATGGAGGGCCTCTTTGAGACGAGGTTTACTACTCACCTGAGGATTGCCACTCCTATCACACATTACTCCTCCCAGATAACTATGAAGAAGGCCAGCAAGCAATGCATCTCCATTGGGTATACCCACTGGGCCTTGTGTGCTGATGCTTATGCAGGGAGTCCTTTCCGGAGCCACCTGAAAAAACAGAATTTGAAAGTGGAGACCCAACTTCTGGACCTCTGGCAGGATCTGCACCATTTCCTCGGTGTCCTGATGAACAACAGAAAGAATGGGAATGCAGTATTTCGTCACATGCTGGGTAACAGAATTTGTGAGCTCTACCTGAGCGAGCAGATTGGTCCACCCTTACCACTCAAATCCCAGATCATCCAGGGCCTGAAGGAATTGCTGCCTTATGGGAATGTGAACCCCTGGATTCCCAAAGCCCAGGAGGAAATCTGCAAGGTAGGCTGTGTCTTTTTTTTTTTTTTTTAATTTTTATTTATTTATTTTTATTGTTAAATCATAGCTGTGTACATTAGTGCAATGAAGGGGTACAGTGTGCTGGTTTCATATACAATCTGAAATGTTTTTTTCTCTCTAAAATTATGTCCTTTATCGAATAACTTTTTTTTTTTTTTTTTTTTAAGCAGGAACTCAACTTTATTGCGTCGAGCAGCTGCTTATATAGAGCGTGGGGAAGGGGTGGGGAAAGAAGGCGGGTGATGAGGTGCGTGATAGGGTTGGGCCAATGGCATGGTACCAGGTTGGCTGTATCTAGGTAGAGGCAGTTTCAGGCCGGGCCTTAGTAGGCTGTGTCTTACAGAAATGGGTTAGTATCTTGCAGATTAAGCCAAGACTGACCAAAACCGATCAACTGCATTGGCTTAGTTAGAGATATAATTACCCACATAAATCTTCACATATTGAAGAGTTGGTTGATCTTTAAGGTACAAAATTTGCAGCTTCCCCCAAACCGGCCAAAATTCTGAAGTAGAATAGGTGAAGAGTTGTCAGTATCCATTCCTTTTACACTTCCTCATTACATGTAGTGTCCCCAAACCATGAACTTGAGAGCATTCTATGAGGGAAGTTCTAAGAAATCTGTTATAGTGGCATATACTGAAGGTGGCAGGTTCAACACCAGCCCCAGCCAAACTGCAACAAAAAAATAGCCGGGCCTTTGTGGTGTGCGCCTGTAGTCCCATCTACTCTGGAGGCTGAGGCAAGAGAATTGGCTAAGCCCAAGAGCTGAAGGTTGCTGTGAGCTGTGATGCCATAGCACTCTACTGAGGGTGACAAAGTGAGACTCTGTCTCTAAAAAAAAAAAAAATTTAAAAATAAAAAAGAAATCTGTTAGAAATACTATGTATTGAAAAGTATTTTGTTAGGCTAGCCATCAAGGAAATGGCCAATTGGGAGGGGTTTATTCTTTTCACAAAACATCAGATAAAAGTAAGGGAATATCCTAAAGGTTCACAGGAAGTGAAGCCCATAGCACGATTATTGTATTAAGTGCTTGGCAGGAAAACAAATTAAAGAGTCAAGTTGGGCAATAGATGAGAACCAAATAAGAGGGGCTAGTAACAAAGGAATTGGTGAGGCAGAAGGAAAACCACAGGGACAGCAATACCACAAGACTAGTAAAGGTGGGATGCTTCTATAACTGCTTAGCATGAAGAATTGAGGGAAAGGAGCAACTACCAGAATCAGGAGAGAAAGAGCTGCCTTGAATGGGACAATAGCTGAATTGTCAATAGCTATCATCTTCAGTCAAGGGATATAACCAGTTCACAGTGCTATAGCTTGTAGGGTTTATGAAAATAGATAGCCCAAGTTCATTCTCTTGCTTTCCCATCTTCTGCCAGGATACCTCATATGATAAACCCAATCAGAAGATAAGGGAGTCTATTGAAATTGTCCGTACAGGTTAATCTTCCAAGGCACAAGCAGAGTGAAGCAGAGTAGAGAGTAGATCTGGTGCAGCAAATAGATTTAAACAGCAAGTTATTTAGTGCATTATAATGTATTTACCTTATAAAGCACATTAACACACATTTTCTCCTTTATGTTTCATAGCACTTCTAAGAGGCAAAGTAATATTGTTGCCTCTGTTATATGGATGAGAAAAATGAGAGTCAGAGATCATAGTAAGTGAATTAGTCTAAAGAAGGCAGGAAGCTGGCTAATGGATGATCCAGGATCAGAACCTAGGAGCTCTTGGCTCTAAGTCCAGCATGAATTCCAATATATCATAATTATCCAAGTTTGCACATGCAGGTAGTCTCAGACCATATCAGTCCAGTAGATCCACCGGCAATGCTCTCCTTTGCACAATTCTTGATTAGTGAATACCCAGAGGCCTTCCTGCCTACCACAGAGGCATTTGGGGCTGAAAGCTCAGGCTAGGATTATGTTTCTCAGATCATCAAATTTCCACAGTAAATCTTCCTGACTGTGCCTTGGTCTCCTGTAAAGACATTGAAGATACTTGTATATAGATAAGACTGGCACATGATAGCTTCTCAAACTAAAAATCTTGCTATCATTCTTGTACCCATACCTAGTCCATTGGAAGTGAGCATTTCTTCCCTCCTTTGTAACAACCATTCTCAGTCAAGACCCCTCCTTCTTAACAGTATTATGGTAACGGCCTTCTAACAGATACCTCTGTGTCTGCCCTTGCCCATCAGGAGGCTCATTTTCATACCAACCACAGCGATTCTGACAAAACATAAACAATAAAATTTAACTGAGAATAGGAAAGTGAAGGCCTTGAAAACAGTTGACTTTGTCTCAATAAAGTCATTTTACTTGCAGTAAAATCCAAAGTCCCTGGTAAAACTAACAAGGCCCATATGCTCTGTACTCTACCTCTTTTCTCTGGATTCATCTACCATTCTTCCCCTTATGTTCATCCTCACCTATGCAAGGAATACTACCAGCTTGGCTGTACTGTGCTGTGTAACACAGCTTAGTCTCCCACTTTCTCAGGTCTCTATTCGAAAGTCACCTTCTCAAGGAGAGCTTAGCCATTTGATACAGGGTGGCCATAAAGTTCATAACTTTAGACATAAAACACAAACTTTATGGCCACCTTATATGAAATTTCAAACTTGTATAAAATTTTTAAAAAGTTAACTGATGACTTCATGCTGAACCTCAGAGTCAAAGCGTTCTGTAATAGATGTACTCTTATTTGACAATATGAATGTTACTTTCCTTGCATTATTATTATTGCTTAATATTTCAATACAGCAATTGTCTGATTTCTCTTCTGAATGCATTTGTCTTCGTTCGCTCTTTACAAGGTTTTTGTTTCTAGTCCTTATCTTAAACATTGTTATTGTTATTAAATTTTAAGCCTTTTTAATTTTGTGAAGGCAAAAAGTAGAAACCTAATAGCACATATATATGTAAAAAAATTTTTTTTAAATTAAATTTTAGCCATACCCCAATTCCAGCAATATGTGGAATAGGAGGTCCCAAGCCTTTGTTCACTCACATAAACACTGACTTGGCAACTATCCACAGACAAAGTGCATTTTGAGGAGCTTTGGGGGCCATGTAGGAGGATGCCACACTTCAGTGAAGCTTAAGAGCAAGAAAAGCTGTTTTGGAAAGGCAGACCTACCAATCATAGTCCTGGTGGAAAGTACAGTATCAATCCCACTCCCCATGGGCTCAGCTTCAGCCTCATTTGTTTATGATGCCACCAGCCACACCCTTCTATAATACTAGCAGAAACCAGGCCTGCCTGAAACCTTGGTAACAGGGCCACTGACTAAAGACTTTAAGACCTGAGTGGATGTGGATGCAGCCCTGTGACTCAGATCCATCCTGTTCAGTTGAATTTCTAGGGGAAGTATCATCTATCCAGAGATTCAGCAGAAACCACACCCATGTATGCTCCTGGTAACAGACCTGCTGGCCCTAACCTTGATTGTGGACCCTGAGGGCAGCCCCAACCAACTGTGGACCTAGAGGAAGCCATATGTGGCAAAGGCTCAGCTATACCACTGGCATATCTAGCTTCAGTCGTGGTCATCTATGACTCAAATCTAGTCCTGACTGCTTGTATACCTGGATGAAGCCCCAAATGCCCACAGACAAAGCTCCAGCTCCATCTTCTCACAGATACAGATCCAGTTTCATCCACCCGCAGACTCAGTAGCCTCACCTTTGGAACTCAACAGTAGGCCAGCCTGTAGACATCACCAGCCAACCAGTCCTGAATCTCTTACTCAGCTAACTAGCAAACATCTTTATTCACCAAAACAAGTCTGTGAAGATTGGAAGAGGTAACTACTCCTTCAAATGCACACATACCAATACAAGGGCATAAGAATCACAAAGAATCAGGTACACATGACACCACCAAAGAAATTAATAAACTATTAGTAGCTGACCCTAAAGAAATGGAGATCCATGAACTACTTGGTAAGGAATTCAGAATAAAGAATTCAAAATAATTACCTTAAATGTGCTTCAATGTGCTTCAAGGAAACACATATTAACAACAAAACAAAATCAGGAAAAAATACATGAACAAAATTAGAATTTCAATTAAAAATAAGAAACCATTAGAAAAAGAGTCAAACAGAAATCCTAGAGCTGAAGAAGACAATGACTTAAATGAATAAACAGCAGACTCAATCAAGAAGAATCATTTAACTCAAAGACAGATCATTTGAAATCATCTGGTTAGAGGAATAAAAATAACAAAGAGTAAAGAAAGTCTATGGGACTTGAGGGACACCATCAAATAATCTAATACATACATCCCAGAAATTTTTGAAGGAAAAGAGAGGGAGAAGGGGGGTAGAAAGTTTATCTAAAGAAATAATGGGCTCAGTGCTTATAGCACAGTGGTTACAGTGCCAGCCACATACACCAAGGCTGGTGGGCTCAAACCCAGCCCAGGCCTGCTAAACAACAATGACAACTGCAACCAAAAAATATCCGGGTGTTGTGGTGGGTACCTGTAGTCCCAGCTACTTGAGAGACTGAGGCAAGAGAATCCCTTGAGCCCAAGAGTTAGAGGTTGCTATGGGCTGTGATGCCATGGCAATCTACTGAGGGTGACATATTCAGATTCTGACTCAAAAAAAAAAAAAAAAAAGAAAGAAAGAAAGAAAGAAAGAAAGAAAGAAAGAAAGAAAGAAAGAAAAGAAAGAAATAATGGTTGAAAACATCATGAATCTATGGAGAGAACATCTACATTTCTGAAACTCAAAGATTTCCAAATAGTGAATCCAAAGAGGCATATACCAAGACACTTTATAATTAAATTGTCAAAAGATAAAGACAAAGATCATTCTGAAAGCAGCAAGTGAAAAGTGACATGTTACATGCAAGGGAGTCTCTATAAGACTCTCAGCAGATTTTTCAGCAGAAACTTTGCAGGTCAGGAAAGAGTAGGATGATATGGTTATTGTGCTGAAAGACAAAAGAACCCTGTCAACCAAGAATATTTTACCCAGAAAAACTACTCTTTAAGAATGAAGAAGCAAAAAATAGTTTCCCAGAAAAACAAAAATTGAAGGAGTTTGTCACCACTAGATCTACCTTATAAGAAGTGCTAAAGGGAATTCTTCAGGTTGAAATGAAAAGGTGATAACAAAACAAAAGCATGAAAGTGTAAATCTCAGTGTTCAAGGTAAATATAAGGACAAACATAGCTGATTTTAATATTATAAAGAAAGTATGTAATTCACTTTTAACACAAGTATATAAATGAAAAGACAAAGTAATAAGAATAAATATAACCATAAAATTAGTAAATAGAAACACAAGATAGGAAAAAGCAAAATCTGACATCAATTATATAAACTGAGTGGAGGCGGGGAATAAAGCATAGAATTTCTGTATGCAAATGAAGTTAAATTTTTATCAGCTAAAATCAGCCATAACTATAAAATGTTTAGGCTTGGTGCCTATAGCTCGGTGGCTAGGGTGCCAGCTACATGCACCAGAGCTGGTGGATTTGAATCCAGCCCAGGCCTGCCAAATAACAATGACAACTACAACCAAAAAATAGCTGGGCATTATGGTGGGCACTTGTAGTCTCAGCTCCTTGGGAGGCTGAGGCAAGACAATTGCTTACGCCCAAGAGTTTGAGGTTACTGTGAGCTGTGATGCTACAGCACTCTACCCAGGGCGACATAGTGAGACTCTGTCTCAAAAAAATAAATTAAAATAAAATGTTTAATGAGAACCTCATAGTAACCACAATAAATATAGATTAGCTACCTATAATAAAGAGAAAGCAATTAAAGTATCCAACTATAAATGGAAAAAAATCAAATCACAAAGAAAGACAGCAAGAGAGGAAGAAGAGAACTGTAACACAGATAGAAAACAATTAACAAAGTAGCAATGGGAAGTCCTTACCTATTAATAATTGCTTTAAATATTAATGGTCCAAAGTCCCCCAGTCAAAAGACATAGAGTGAATGAAGACAACACTAAGTATGTGCTGTCTATAAGAGACTTACATTCGACTGAAGAGCACACATAGGCTAAAAAAGGAGTGACAAAATATATTTTATGTAAATGGTAACCAAAAAAGAGGGTAGCTATAATTATATTAAAAAATAGACTTTAAGTTAAAAACCATCACAAGAGACAAAGATGATTATTATGTAATAATAAAAGGGTCAGTTCAACATGAAGATATGGCTGTTATATGTGTCTAACATCATCAAATCACCTAAACATATAAATCAAATTGTTGATAGATATGAAGAAACAGCAACATAATAATAGAAAACTTTAATACTCCACTCTCCATGATAGACCATAAAGGCAGAAAATATACAACAGAACTGAACAACATTATGGACCAACTAGACCTAACAGACACAAACAGAACTTTCTACCCAACAATAACAGAATACTCATTCTTCTCAAGTGCACATGAATATTCTTTATGATAAATCACATGCTAGGCCACAAAAATGAGTCTTAACAAATTTAAGAAGATTGAAAATATTCCAAGTTTTTTTTTTTCTGATTAATCACAGTAGAAGGAAACTAGAAATCAATAACAAGAAAGAAAAAAAAATTCAAATACATAGTATTAAACAACACACTTTTTTCTTTTTTAAAAATTTCACATTAATATGAGGGTACAAATGTTTAGGTTACATTGATTTTATTTCTAAGGTAGAGTTCAAGTTGTAGTTGAGCCCTTCACCCAGGGGGCCTGTGGAATACCATCACATTGTGCACACTAGGTGAGATCCCACCAATCCCCCTCCCCTCTTCCTTCTCTATCCCCCTCCCTCATCCCCTTCCCATCTGTCTCCTCTTCCCTCCCCCATGCTAGACTATACTTGTGTGTCTTCTTATGTGTGGGCATGTAGTTATTTACATATTGGTTTCATATTAGTATTGAGTACATTGGATGCTTTTTTTCCCCATTCTTCCCCCCCCCATTCTTGAGATACTTCACTAAGAAAAATGAAACACCACATTTTTAAACTATTCAGTCAAAGAAGGAATAAAAGACATTAGAAAATAAATCATGACAAATGAAAATAAAAATACAATATATCAAAATTATGAGATACAGAAAAAGCTGTACTAAGGAAGATGTTTATAGCAATAAATACCTACATTAAAAAAAAAAAAAAAAGAAAGGTGTCAAATAAGCCACCTAACTTTACTCCTCAAGGAACCAGAAAAGCAAGAAATAAACTGACACTTACCAGAAAGGAAAAATAAGGTTAGGAAAGAAATACATAAAATGGAGAACAGAAAATCAATTTTAAAAATGAAACTAAATTGGTTTTTTAAAGAAAAAGAGAAGACTTAAATAAAATTACAAGTGAAAAGGAGACATTGCAACTAATTTCCACATAAATAAGGATAATAGGCAATTATTAACAATTACATACCAAAAACTTGGACAACCTAAAGAAAAAGAAAAATTCCCAAAAACATATAATCTACCAACACTGAAATTGAAAGCCTGATCAGAGCAATAACAAAGATATCAAACAATGAATTAAAAAATCCAAACTTTCAACAAAGAAATTCTCAGAACCAGATGGCTTCAATGGTGAATTCCACCCAACATTTAAAGAAAAATTAACACAAATATTTTTTAACCTCTTTCAAAAAATAGAAGAAGATAGAATACTTTCAAACTCATTCTATTAAGCTAGTACCATCCTACTACCAAAGCCAGACAAAGACACCACAAGGAAAGAAAACTAACAATCAACAACCCTGATGAAGAGAGATGCAAAAATTCACAATACTAGCAAACAAAATATTACCAGCATATTAAAAGAATCATGGACCATGACCAAGTAGGATTTATTGTGGGATATGAGGATGATTTAATACATGCAAGTCGATCAATATCATAACACAGCATATTAATTGAATTAAGGATAAAAATTATATCACATGGCCAGGCATGGTGGCTCATGCCTGTAATCCCAGAACTCTGGGAGGCCAAGGCAGGTGGATTGCCTGAGCTCACAAGTTCAAGACCAGAGTGAGCCAGAGCAAGACCCTGTCTCTAAAAATAGCCAGGTATTGTGGCAGGTGCCTGTAGTCCCAGCTACTCCCAAGGCTGAGACAAGAGAATTGCTTAAGCCCAAGAGCTTGAGGTTGCCATGATGCCATGGCAATCTACTGAGGGTGACAAAGTGAGACTCTGTCTCAAAAAAAAAAAGTTACATCACATGATCATCTCAATAGATACAGAAAAATCATTCAAACAAAATTCAACAAACTTTCATGATAAAAACTATAAAAAATGTATATAAAGAATGTACCTCAACATAATGAATACTATTTATGAAAAGCCTACTGCTAACATTATACTTAATGATGAAAGGCTGAAATTATTTCTCCTAAGAGCAAGAACAAGGCAAGGATGGTGAATGTTACTTCTCCTATTCAACACAGTACTAGAAGTCCTAGGCAGAGAAATTAGACAAAAGAAATAGACATCCAAATCATAGAGGAAGAAATAAAACTATCTCAGTTTGCAGATGACATTATCTTACATGTAGACAACCTTAAGGTTATCCTTGAAAAAAAACTGTTAGAATTAATAAGCAAATTTGGCAAAGTTGTAGGATAAAACCAACATTCAAAATCAGTTGTATTTCCATGCATTAACAATACCCTAACCAAAAAGAAATTTTTCTTTTTTTTGAGACAGTGTCTCACTATGTTGCCCTCGGTAGAGTGCTGTGGTGTCACAGCTCATAGCAACCTCTAACTCTTGGGCTTAAGCAATTCTCTTGCCTCAGCCTCCCAAGCAGCTGGGATAACAGGTGCCCACCACAACTCCTGGCTATTTTTTGTTGCAATTGTCATTGTTGTTTAGCAGACCTGAGTCGAGTTCGAACCTGCCTGACTCTGTGTATGTGTCCATGCCCTAAGCACTGAGCTATGAGGGCTGAGCCCCAACAGGAAATTAAAAAAGAAAAATTCCACTTATAATAGCATCAAAAAGAATGAAATATTTAGAAATGAACTTAATCAAGGAGGTAAAAGACTTGCACACTGTCAGTACAAATATAGGTGAATTAAATTTTAGAAGACCGAGTTAAAATCTTCACAAATTGGAAGAATTAATATTGTTAAATGTCCATAACACCCATACTACCCAAATCTATGTTTAGATCAACGCAATCTCCACCAAAATCTCAATGGCATTTTTTTAAGCAGAAATATAGAAAACAATCCTAAAATTCATTTGGAACCCCAAAAGATCCCAAATAGTCAAAGTAATTTTGAGAAAGAAGAATAAAGCTAGAAGCATCACACTCCCTAATTTCAAAACATGTTTGAAAGCAACAGTAATTAAAATGGTATAATACTGGTGTAAAAAACAGTCACATACACACTAATGGAATAGAATAGAAAGCCCAGAAATAATCCTATGCACATATGCATTGTTATATGAACATGACAAGGGTCCAGGAATATATAATGGGGAAAACATGGATTAAAGACCTTAATATAAAACCTGAAACAATGAAACACCTAGAAAAAATATAGATGGAAAACTTAACTATTAAGACTGGGCAATGAATACAAAAAATAGACGAATGGAATCACATTAAACTAAAAAGCTTCCACACAAAAAAGAAGAAACAAAGTTTCTGTGAAATGGAAGAAAATATTTGCAAACCATATCTCTCTGATAAAGAGTTAATGTCCAAAATATATAAGAAACTCAATTCAAGAAAAAAGTCCAAAGAACCCAATTTAAAAATGTGCAAAGGACTTATATAGACATTTTTTTCAAAGAAAAATAAACATGTAGCCAATAGGAACATTAACATGTACTTAGCATCACTAATAGGGAAGTGCAAATCAAAACTACAATGAGATATCACCTCATACCTATTAGGATGGCCATTATATATATTGAAAAAAAAAGTGTTAGGCTGTAGAGAAAAGGGAACACTTGTGCTCCATGGTAATGTAAATTGGTGCAGCTAATATGGAAAACAGTATGGAGGTTCCTCCAAATATGAAAAATAGAATTACCTTTATTTAGATCTAGTAATCCCACTTTTAGGTATATATCCAAAGGAATTGAAATCTGGATCTCAACGAGATATCTGTACGCTCATATTCATTTTAGAATTATTAAAAATAACCAAAATACAGAAACAACCAATAGAAATGTCCATTGACCATAGAATGAATGAAGAAAATGTGTCATAGGCCAGATCTGGTGCCTTGGCACTTTCATATGGAGTCACAAAATCCCAAGAGCTTCACCATATGAGACAAGCTTGGGCAACATAACAAGACCCCATCTCTATAAAAAAATTATCCTGGTGTGGTGGTGCATACCTTAGTCCCAGCTGAGGCTGAAGCAAGAGGATCACTTGAGCCAAGGAGTTTCAGATTTAGTGAGCTATGATTTGGCCACTGCACTCCACCCTGGGTGACAGAATGAGACCTTATCTCTAAAAAGAAAAGACACTATAAGTACAGTGTCTGGCAAGTAGTAGGTACAAAGATGTTTCTTTTCTTTGACCCTTTATCACACCCACAGAAACTCAGAATAGGAGAATACCTTAGACTTTTTCTCCTCCTCCCCTCTCATGACACAGATGAGGGAACAAAATCTAAATTCTCACTGCTATTTACAGATAAGTGCAGAGTCAATGTCCAGGTTCCCACTCAGTCTATCCCAAGGTTAGCAAATTATAGTCTGGGAGCTAAATCCAACTTACCATCTATATTTGTATGGCCAGCAATCTAAGAATGGTTTTACATTTTTTTAATGGTAGAAAACATATCAAGGAACATATCACGACACACAGATATTAAATAAACACATTTTAGTATCCATAAATAAAGTTTATTAGAACACAGCTATGTCCATTTGTTTATGTGTCATCATGTCCTATAACCAAAGAGTTGAGGACTTGCAACAGAGACCATATAGCCTATACAACTATAGTTACTATCTGGCCCTTTACAGGAAAAGTTTGTAGATGGCTTGGTTTATTACATTACACGGTGCTCTGACTAAGAGGGTTTATTGAGTGATGTGCAAGCTCAATTCTGAAGAAAGTCCTAATACAGTATAACAAAAAAAACTGGGGGGTGATTTTTATTTTTTATTACTATTATTTTGATTTAAAATCTGATAACTTCTTTTGATAGAAAATCCTTGATTAAACATTATTTCATAAGAAATCAATTTGATTTTCTATTCATTAATTATTATTACATAGTCATAAATTTTTTAAACTGAAAAGGTGTTCATGGGGTACTCATTTCACACATGCTTTTTATTCATATTTTATATATGTACGTAGAGCTTATCCACGAGTGGGTAACATTATATTACATTACACATTGCTAAGGTTCAATCATTGAATTGAATTCTCCCAGGAATATATTTCACTTCAGTTGTCCAGAAGCCCAGGAGATTTAATAAAGCTGCTAAAATTCATACCATTAAACTTACTTTATGGCACAATGACTGGGGTAGTTTGTGGAGATGATCTTACATTGCTTAAAGATTACTGCAAAATAATTCCCAGATTACTTACCAAGGCATTCACATGCCTCATGTATAGCACCAGCCAACCTTCCCTGCCTCATCACTTGCCACGCCCTCATTACTGCAATCTTCACGTGAATGCTATATTTCATCCACACTGCAGGCCTCATCATTCTCAAACATGTCCTATTCCATCTCTGTGCCTTTGTTTATGCTTTTCTCGCTGCACGGAATGTTCTTTACTCAACTTCCTTATGTTGAGTTCCTATTCATGCAAGATGCAAACTCTAGGTTAATTCTTTTTGCCTTTATGAATTCCTCCTGGATTTCCATGGCTCCTTAGGAAATATTTGCTCTCTTCTCTCTGCTGCCAGAGAACTTTGCTAATAATAATACCTCTATCACAGCATTGATTATCATGCTGGAAGGGGAGCTTCTTGGAACAAGGCTTGTAGCATATTGATCTCTGTATTCCCAGAAATTCATACAGTGCCTGGCATGCAGGAGGCACTCAGAAAACATTTGTCACATAAATAAATGCATAAAGTGAGAGTATGAATAAATAAACCCAGCTAAGCATTAACTCAAAGGTTTTATTGTTATTGTTTGTTTCAATGTAATGAAATGTTCTTCACAAATGTGTAACGTCTTCAGGCAGGAGATATAAGGGTAGAAATACCAAGAAAGAGATGCTTGGTTTTCAGGGTCATTTTAAGAATCAAATGAGATAGTACTTTGGAAAGGAAGGAAGTAATATGCAGACATCAAGTACTTGTTCTATAAATTATTTTTTATCACTCTTCTTAAATATATATTGCTATTCTCTAAAACTTAAAGAGAGGCTGTGAGCTGACATATTCAGGGAGATAAAGAAATGCCTCCTGGTTGGTCACCGCTAAGGTCTGCTCTTTCCTTGTATCTCCAAGGTAGAGAATCCAGAATCTGTAACCTACTCTGCTCCCAGGTGAACACAAGTAGGAAAAATGTAGCAGGCTGAGCATCCACCTAATGATGCTTATGCTGTGTTTGTATTTCAGATCCTTAGGCCCAGGTATGATGAATTCCTGAATGAAGAAGACTACTGGTTTCTCTCTTTTACAGTAAGAGGGGCTCTGGGTTGGCAAGGAGTTATGAGGTTGGGGAAAGAAGAGTGAGAAGTTGCTGTTTTAGAAGGCTTGTTTGTTAAAGCAAATGAATTTTTTATTTTCCTGGAGGCAATGAAAGATTGACATGTCTTTCATGTCTTTCTTTCCTGACCAGCAAAGAAAAGGACTTAGTGTATAACCTGACTTTGAAGAAGTCACAATCATATACCATTTCTCCATTATAGAAAATAGGTTTGATTAGAAGAGGGGGAGGGTTGGTATGTGAAGAAGTAATGGTCCTTAACAATTAAAAACAATCAGAGCAAGTCTGTGTGACAGGGAGGCATGAAGGACTGAGTTTTTACAAAACTGTTGCTTCTGGTTTAGCTGCTGCAACAAATGCTGTCTTTTCCCCATTCCCTTCTCTTAGACTCAGAACAGGCCAATCAGTACCCAGTGGCATAAAAAAGACTCGATAAGCAAAGAAGAGAACATTCTTCTTTGTAAGAGGGTTCAGGAATCTCTGGAGTTAAGCCATGCTTTGGCTACCACAGAGAAAATGGATTCTATGCAGTGGCAAAAGATAGCTACTGAAGACCTGAGACAAGGAGGGTCTCTCCAGGTAGAGCTGTCACCACCAGTATTTCTAGTAGGTAAGAGCAGTCACTGTAATATTTTTGACCCTTACATATAGCCAAATTGCAAGTATGAATATTTACTGATTATTTAACATGCATCAGCACAGCACCATGAAAAGACTACTTTATTTGATCTTCAAAATAATCCATGATGTAAGTACTAAATAACTGAGATATGGAGGGAATGTGACCTTCCAAGGTCACACAGTAAGCAGCAGAGTCAGGATTGGAATCCAGACAGACTAACTGCAGAGCCGGCTATCTGAGAGAGCCAGAATATTCAAGTTTGGCCAGACTCTTGCCCACTAAAGCATCACTATAGTTAATACTGAATGCTTTCATGCATCTGATAAACATGTTCTTTACCACACCAGAATCAGGTACAAGGGAATTTCTGTAAATACATTTTTAATAGTCATCCTCTTCCTTAACATAACATACCAGCCCACCCATGCAGCAGAAAGAAGTAATCAGCACAAAACTCTGCTGTCCCTGCTGTCTCTGCTGGGGTTATGTCCTTGCTCTTCTATTAACTCTGTATACTTCAGAAATATATTTAACCTCTATTTACCTCAGTTTTCTCATCTGCAAAATAGAAATAATACATGATAATAGGCTTGTTTTGAAGGTGAGCTGAGATCATTTCTGAAAGCTACTAGCACAATGCGTGGCAATAGTGAGTATTGAGCATATTGCTTTCATTGTTATTTGGAGAACTGTGTATTTCTCAACCTTTAATTCACAATAAATATATCTGACCTTATGATTCTTTAAACATATGCATGTGTATATATGTGTGCATATGTCACATAAATGGAAAAAAAATTCACAAAGCAATCCTTGCTCTTATTGCATAAGCTGATGTACTCTAACATTCTATTCTATCCTATTTCGTGTTATAAAAGCTAACAGTGACTCAGTTTGTTTTCTTGCATGCTAATGAGTCATGACTTACACTTTGAAAAACAATGTTAGAGAAGTAGTAAGCAAATGCTTGGAAAACTCAGGTGTACCACTTGCTCCATGAGCAGGGGTAAGTTACTCCATCTCTCTGGGCCTCATTTCTTCATGTATAGAACACAAATAATGGCCCCTACTTTGTAATATTGTTGAGAGGATTATAGGTAACATATTTACATGACAAGTACATGCTCAGTAAGGGGTACCTTTTAGATTACAAAAAAAAAAAAGTAACACTCAACTTTTTTTAAAAACTTTAATGTGTACTCTATATACAAAATAAGATGCCCTGAATGCTTGCTCCTCAGAGCCATGCTTGGGGATGAGTCATTTAAATCTAGCATGAACAACCTTTTTTCACCTTAGAGGTTCCACCCTCTCTCTAAAACCTGAGCATTCTCAACCCTTTTCAAGGAAATCAAGGCAAAAGAAGATAGGATGGCTGTTAAATGTCACCAAATACATACTGGGTGACAGGCATTACTCTGGTGGCTATGGAGTGGCAGGGGGAGCCAGGAAGAGTGTGAACCATCCTCTGTGGAGACTCCCTGTCTCCCCCCCCCAAGAAGCATTATTATTTCTTCTGTCATATCTTTTCTGGAACACAAGTCTGGCCTGATAAAGGACCTTCTTTGCAGCAAAGCAAGATGGCAGACCAGGAGGATCTTATGCAGAGGGACCTTACCCAGAGTCATAGCTCAGGGAGCATAGCAAGGAGGTGGTGAGCTGGATACAGCGTATGATCTGGAGTGGTGGAAATATGATGAATTAGGCAAGTGAGTGTGACTGGCTGGGATTGGCTGGCTGCCCACAGAGGCCTGGGTAGGGAGGAAGCCTTTCTGGAGTTTTTAGTTGTTGTTGGAAGCTGTGTGTTGAGTGGAAAGCTTGGAGCAGTGGATGGACTCAAACAGTATATAGCAACCAGATTTGAATGCCAATTGGAGTGGACTTGCCATAGGTTTGGTGCCTGGTGAGGCAGCCATACTGAGAAGGTCTTGGTGGCCAGGGGGCTGCCATTGTGGGAAGGTCATGAGAAGGTCTTAGTAGGGGCTTAAATCATGGGCATCTTAATTCTGACTTCTGGGATCAGAACTCCACTTTGGCAACAGGCTGAGGAACTCCTAAATCCCATGAGAACTGGAGTCAGTGGGCATTGTGAGACCTGCCCCTGAAGGATTCCTGTGAGCTTTAAGATCCCAACACAGCAGCGTCTCAATGCTGAGGAAATAGGCAATCACTGAAGGCAACTAAGTTTGGAATAAAGACCATAAAGGTTGCTGGCTGTGCTGTCTCCTAAGTAAAACCCCACCTGGTGTCCCAGAAACACATTGCAACATACTGTCATCAAGAGCAAGGATTTCTGTTTAAAACAAAGAAGGCAGTGAGAAGTAAAAAGGAGGACAAGGAGGTAAATTAGCAGAAAGAATACATGAGGAGGAACCAACAGAAAAATTTGGGCAACATTAAAAACCAAACCAGAAGAACTCACCCAAGGGACCATGAGGTAGCTACTGCAGAAGACTCCACCTATAAAGAATAAATGGGCTTGACAGAAAAGAAATTTAAAATATGGATGATAAAGATAGCAAAAGGAATGGATGAGAAAATGGAAAGACAGAATCAAAAGTTGGAAGGGAGGTATGCAAAATATAGAAAGGATATGGCAGAGCTTAACAAAATGAAGGAGACAATCAGGGAATATAAGGATGCAGTAAAAGTACCAAAAATAGGTTAGACAATGGAGAAAAAAGAACAACAGAGCTAGAGGATAAAGTTTTCAAGTTAACCCAGATAGTTAAAGAGGCTGTAAAGAAGAGAGAGAAAGCAGAACAGGTGCTTAGAGAACTATGAAACTCCATGAAACATTTAAACATATGAATAATAGGGATTCCTGAAGGGGAAGAAGATTGTCCCAAAGGTATGGAAGCCCTACTGGAAACTATCATAAATGAAAACTTCCCAGGTTTTATCAAAGACCCCAGAACACTCCCTTCAGATGGATATCGAACTCTGGGTCACCTCAACTCAAAAAGAGGATCTCCAAGACACATTGTAATAAACCTGTCCAAAGTGAAGATGAAAGAAGAAATTCTACAAGCAGTTGCAAGTAAGCATTGACTGACCTACAGAAGCAGAGCATTAGGATGATGGCAGAATTTTCAACTGAAAACTTCCAAACAAGAAGAGCCTGGTCATCCACCTTCAGCATTCTTAAACAAACAAACAAACAAAAAAATGTCAGCCCAGAATTCTATATCCTGCAAAACTGTGCTTCAGAATTGATGGAGAATTCAAATATTTTGTGGATATACAATCACTGAGGAAATTCACCACAATGAGACCAGCTCTACAGGAAATACTTAGACCTATTCTCAACAATGATCACCAAAACAGACCACCAGCAAAGTAAACACCCAGAAACTAAGGGTCAAAACTTACCTTCCACAATGGCACAAAGGATAAAACTACACAATGGACTTTCATAATATAGGATGAGTAGAACTTCACAATGCTTATCAATTCTCTCAATGCCAATGGACTGAAGGGGCACAGGCTGGCTGACTGGATAAAAAAGTAAAAGCTATTCATATGCTGTCTCCAGAAGATAAGCCTAGCCTTGAAGGACAAATCAAGACTCAGGGTAAAGGGATGGAAAACAGTATTTCAAGGAAATGGAAATCAGTAGAAAGGAGCAGTTGCAATGTTTTCAGATACAAGTGGATTTAAAGCAACTAAGGTTAAGAAAGACAAAGATGGACCGTTTATACTGGTCAAAGGGACAATACAACAAGAAGACATTTCAATTTGAAATATTTATGCACCCAACTTAAAAGGTCCCTGATTTATGAAACAGACTTTGATGGGTCTGAGCAATATGATATCCCATAACACCATAATAGTCAGGGACTTTAATGCCCGTCTGACAGAACTGGACAGATCCTGTAAACAGAAACTGAACAAAGATGCAAAGGACATAAATCTAACCCTTGGGATTAATAGACATATACAGAACACACCATCCCCAAGCTAAGGAAAATACCTCATATACTTGAGTATAAGCCGAGTTTTTTCGGCACAAAATTTGTGCCGAAAAACCCAAACTCGGCACAAATTTTGTGCCAAAAAAACTCAGCTTATACTCAAGTATATACGGTACGTTTTTCTTGTCAGCCATGGTACATACTCCAAAATCAACCACATCCTAGGATACAAATCAAACCTCAGCAAAATTAAAAGAATAGAAATTACACTTTGTATCATCTCAGACCACAAGGCAATTAAGGTGGAACTCAACTCCAACAAAAATGTTCATCCCCACATAAAGAGTTGGAAATGAAATAACCTTATGCTGAATGATAGTTGGGTTCAGGAAGAGATAAAAGAAGAAATTGTTAAATTCCTCAAATATAACAACAATGAAGACACAAGTTAATAAAACCTGTGGGATATAGCAGAAGCAATCTTAAGAGGGAAACTTATCACATTAGATTCCTACATTTGAAAAACAAAGAGAGCACATCAACAAACTCATGAACCATCTTATGGAATTGGAAAAAGAAGAACAATCTAATCCCAAACCCAATAGAAGAAAATAAATAACCAAAATTAAATCAGAGATGAATGAAATTGAAAACAAAAGAATCATTCAGAAAATTAACAGAACAAAAAATTTTTTTTAAAAAAAACTAAATAAAATCGATAAACCTTTGACCAGAACAAAAAATTGGTTTAAAAAAAAAAAAACTAAATAAAATCAATAAACCTTTGACCAGATTAACTAGAAATAGAAAAGTAAAATCTCTAATCACCCCCAATCAGAAACAAAACAAGAAATTATCTCTGAGTACTACAAGAAACTCCAGCTGGAGAAATTTGACAATGTGGAAGAAATGGATAAATACCTGGAATCATACCCTCTCACTAGACTTACTCAAGAAAAAATAGATCTCTTGAACAGATAGATTTCAAGAATTGAGTTTAAAGAAACAATAAAAAAATCTCCCAACAAAAGAAAGCCCTGGTCCATATGGCTTCATGCCAGAATTCTATCAAACCTTCAAAGAAGAGCTTTTACCCATACTGCAGAAATTATTCCCAAAAATTGAGAAGGAAAGAATGTTCTCTGACATGTTCTATGAAGCAAACATCATCCTGATACCAAAACCAGGAAAAGACCCAACTAAAAAGGAGAATTTCAGACGAATTTCACTAATGAATATAGATGCAAAAATTCTCAGTAACATCCTAGCCAACAAATTACAGCTACATATTAAAAATATCTATATTCATCCTGATGAAGTAAGTTGCATCCCAGGGATGCAAGGCTGGTTTAACATATGTAAGTCCATAAACATAATTCACCATATCAACAGAAGCAAAAATAAAGACCATATGATCCCCTCAATAGATGCTGAAAATCATTTGATAAAATCCAGCATCCTTTTCTAATTAGAACTCTGAAGAAAATAGGCATAGGTGGCATATTTCTTAAATTGATTGAAGCCATATGTGACAAACCCACAGCTAATATTATACTGAATGGAGTAAAACTGAAAGCTTTTCTACTTAGAACTGGAACCAGATAAAGCTGTCCTCTATTACCACTGCTATTCAATATAGTACTGGAAGTTCTGGCTAATATAATCAAACAAGAGAAGGGAATACGGCGGACTGGAGAAGGAGCGAAGATGGTGGAGTGAGGTATGCAGCCGTGACTGGACGTGCTGGCCCCTGGGAAGCTGAGTGTGTCTGTCTGGCCCTGCAAGGTTCCTTATCACAGGAAGAACGTTTTCTTTGACCTTTAGGTGCAAAAACAAAATGCTAAATTCAGGACTTGGAAAGTATCTCTGTGTTGTCTCCTACCGCGGGCAGTCTGACTTCCTTTATCCAGCCACTTTCCCTATTCTTGAAATATGGATATCTCTTCTCTACCTATCCTCCATGATATGGAATGGAAAAGACCAGGTTTTTGTTTCACCTCTCAGATTCAACACAGAGAAGCGCCTAAGATGTGTTTATCCTGTGTACTTCTCCAGGAAGAGAGAAGCAACTGACATAGGTCTTCTATTGCTGTTTGCTTAATTGTAAAGAAAACATTTTGCAAGCTAAAGGCTAATGTTCCATTTGAAACAGGTGCTTAGATGGTGGTATTTGTGAATTCTTTATTGTTTGTTCCAAATGAGAAGACTAAATAAATAGCAAGTATGGATGACTTCGGGGTTTCTTTATGTCTTCCAGTTTCAGCCACTATCATGATAAGCACAGTTGAGAATGCAGAGTAAATTCCAAATATGCATTCTAATTTGAAATGAAAAAGATGCTAAAAAGTTACATACATTATAAATCTAATCCCTGCTCATTCTATGACAGATTACAGAGTAAACAAAGATACTGCTTTACAATTAAACCTTCTGATGTGATAAAAGCAGCATAAAGACAAACTATCAACATTCATTTCTTATGCAAACATACCTTCACAGTGTCTGTGCAAATACACAGTTTTACACGTGTAAATCCCCGTTTTTGGATCAGAAGAGGGATTTTTCTCCAAGACAAAGAAGGTGTTTTCGATTTCTTTCTCAGAAGGCTTTGGACATTAGATTTCCTAAAAATGTTTTTTAATCTAAGGAAGTACCAGATTGTGCAGCAGTTAACCTATGAGTGCATGCTTGAGTTTAGTGAAAGGATAGTAAAAGAAAACACTTTTGAGTCTAGTGATGGACCTGTTCACCTTCCTCAGAGGAGAGATTGCTTCAATTGCTTCATTCTTTTTTGTGGAATCTTATCTTATATAGCATTTGAGACTTTGTTTTCCACATTGCTAAGACTGGAAGAAAAGTGGTTTTTCAGTTCAGAAAATGTGATAAGCCCAGTAGTATGGCCTGTCTTCAACTTTGGACATAGAGGAATGGGGGGAAGGAGGAGAAATGAGAGAATTTTCCATTTGATTCCTTTAAAGAGGCAAAAATCCCTAATGCGGCTCCCACTTATTTTACAGTGTGTCGTATCGTTCCATTTTTTGTAAAAGCATAAAAAACTCTTTTCCTTAGACCCAGGATGGATACTTGGATGTTTGACTTATTCTAGGTGATAGGGGGTAATGTTATATTGAAAAGTCTGGGACTCAGGTACTTTCCTTAGTTGGGCCTGAACTTTCTCATCAGAGAATGAGGCCTCAGTTTCCAAATTTGTGGTTGGACAATTGTAGATTCAGGGTGTGGAAAAGAAACCTCAAACAAGAAAAATGGTTCCAATAACAAATACAGATTTTCTTTTTTCTCCCTTAACAGTTATACCATATGATGAACAGACTATAGTAGAAACTTGTTCCTTCCAAATCAGCAGAGGATTATTGTATGTATTGCCAGGTCTTTGCATAAGAAAAGTAAAACTTTTATGATCCTTAAAAAAAAAAAAAAAAAAAGAAGGGAATAAAGGGCATCCAAATGGGGACAGAGGAGATCAAACTCTCCCTCTTTGCTGATGATATGATCTTATACTTAGAGAATCCCAAAAGACTCAACCTTAAGACTCCTGGAAGTGATCCAAAAATACAGTAACATCTCAGGATTTAAAATCAATGTCCACCATTCAGAAGCCTTTGTATATGCCAATAGGACAGTGCCTGTGGCTCAGTGAGTAGGGTGCAGACCCATATACCAAGGGTGGCAGGTTCACACCCAGCCCCAGCCAAACTGGAACAAAAAAATAGCAGCTGGGCATTGTGGCAGGTGCCTGTAGTCCCAGTTACTTGGGAGGCTGAGGCAAGAAAATCGTCTAAACCCAAGAGCTGGAGGTTGCTGTGAGCTGTGACGCCATGGCACTCTACTGAGGGCAACAAAGTAAGACTCTGTCTTTAAAAAATAAATAAATAAATACATCTTAAAAATAACAATGTATATGCCAATAACAGCCAAGATGAGAAGCTAATCAAGTACACAATTCCCTTCATAGTAGCTTCAAAGAAAATACCTAGGAATCCCTAGGAATATACCTAACAAAAGAGGTGAAGGACCTCTGTAAAGAAAATTACAAAACCCTAAGAAAAGAAATAGTAGAAGATATTAACAAATGGAAGAACATACCATGCTCATGGTTTGGAAGAATCAACATTGTGAAAATGTCTATACTTCCCAAAGCAATCTACAGATTTAATGCAATTCCCATTAAAATACCCACATCATACTTTTAAGATTTAGAAAAAATAATTCTTCATTTTGTATGGAACCAGAAAGAAACCCGCATAGCCAAGGAAATTCTTAGTAATAAAAACAAAGTGGGGGCATAAGTCTACCAGACTTTAGGCTGTACTACAAGGCCATAGTGATCAAAGAGCATGATATTGGCACAAAAATAGAGACATAGACATCTGGCATTGAACAGAAAACCATGAAATGAAATGAACATCTTATAGCCACCTAATCTTTGATAAACCAAACAAGAACATACACTGGGGGAAAGACTCCCTATTCAATAAATGGTGCTGGGAGAATTGGATAACCACATGTAAAAGACTGAAACTGTACCTACACCTTTCTCCACTCACTAAAATTAATTCAAGATGGATAAAAATTCTAAATCTAAGGCATGAAACAATAAAAATCCTTGAAGAAACTGTAGGGAAATACTTGAAGTTATTGGACTGGGGAAAGACTTTATGAAGAAGACTTCAGTGGCAATTGCAACAACAGCAAAAATAAACAAATGGGACTTCAATAGATTGAATAGCTTCTGTACAGCTAAGTAGACAACAACCAAAGCAAATACGCAACCATCAGAATGCGAAAAGATATTTGCATGTTATGAATTGGACAAAAGCTTGATAACTAGGATCTATAGGGAACTCAAATCAATCAATATGAAAAAAACCTCCTCTAAAGAAGACAGACAAATAGCTAAAAAACATATGAAAAAATGCTCATTGTCCCTAATCATCAGAGAAATGCAAATCAGTACTACACCTAATCACAGTGAGAATGGCCCACATCACAAAGTCTCAAAGCTGCAGATACCGGCATGGATGTGGAGAGAGGGGAACACTTTTACATCGCTGGTGGGACTGAAAACTAATACAGCCTTTTTGGAAGGAAGTATGGAGAATCCTCAAAGAACTCAAACTAGACCTCCCATTTGATCCTGCAATCCCATTACTGGGCATCTACCCAGAAGAAAAAAATCATTTTATCATAAAAACATTTGCATGAGACTGTTTATCACAGCTAATTTTACAATTGCCAATCTGTGGAAACAACCTAAATGCCCACCAATACAGTAATGGATTAAAAAACTGTGGTATTTGTATACCATGGAATACTATTTTCAGCCACTAAAAAAGATGGAGACTTTATATCTTTTGTATTAACCTAGATGGAGGTAGAACACATTCCTCTTACTAAAGCATCACAAGAACAGAGAAGCAAGAATCCAATGTACTTAATGTACTGATATGAGGACAATTGATGACCTAGTACATGGTGGGGGGTGGGAAAATGGGGGAGTGGAGAAAGGGAAGGAATGAGGAAGGTGAGGGGTCACAGTGTGACACACCTCTTGGAGATAGAAGATAATATACAAGAAGGACTTTACCTAACAAATGCAATCATTGTAACCTGATTCTCTATACTCTCAATGAATCCCAAACAGTAAAAAAAGAAAGAAAATATGATATACCAATCAGTCTTGGTAAAAAAAAAAAAAAAAGAAGAAGAAGAAGAAGGAGAAGAGAAAAGAAAAGAAAAAAAAGAAAAGAGGAAAGAAAAAGGACTTTATTTGCACTTGTCTAAGCCAGGGTGCTGACTCCAAGTTGGGCTGGTGCTTCTACCCAGGCTGTATCATAAACCAACAGAGCACCAAAGCTGGAATACCCTCATCTTTTATATAGAAACTTTGTCCAGAAAGGTAAAAAAGACTTCTCTAAGGCTGCTCAGCAATGGAGGAATTAGAAACTTGAATTAATTGCAGAAACAATCCACTGCTCTTGTCACTGATGGTCAGATACTCCTGACTGAAACACAATGAGGACCATGACAATGATAATGATGATGGTGGTGCCACAAAGGTGCCAAAGACATCAATGACAATGATGCTTACGTAAGGACTGACATTCGTGGGTCACATCCCAGTATTTCTCTTTGACTTTAACAGTACAGCTTCAGAAAGAACTGAACTACCTGGAAAGCAATTGGATATACTCTAAATCCCAGATCTCACAAGGTACACGAATATTTTTACCATGGTAGGGGGGCAAGAAGCTGCTACTATGCTTCTGTTGCCCAAGACTTAGTTAAAACCTGCTATCTTAGCTTTATTGCCTGACTACCATTTGGATACTAAAAGGTATTCCTTTTCAATTCATCACATGTAACTAGAAATAATACATGGCTGTTTCTAGAAAAAAAAAAATCCTTCCCCCAAAGCCAATGATTGGCAAATATTGACAATATTCAAATATATGAGCTGTTGATTCTGAAATTAATCCCCAAAGCAGATGTGAGAAAGATAAAACAGCATAGCACATTATTTGCCATATATTATTATTGAGGTAATCACATTCTTGGAAGCAAGAGCAGAATGTTTGAAATACATTTGCAGCTCTCCCCAGAACAAATGGTTTCTTTGAAGGTGTCAATATTCATTTGTGTGAGTTATGTTTTATATATGAATTAATGATTGGTAGCTCTTTCAAGTCATATCTCTGTTACCATAACCTTCCTCATGTAGAAGATCTCCATGGGCCAATTTTCCCCTATAAAGGGCAGAATCCTCCTGTTCTGAAGGGGAGTGGAGACTCTTATTTCCTTGGTTATAATTTGGCTTAGGGAACTTGTATTCTTTATGTAAACAATACATTAAAACACTATTATCCTACTTAAGTGACATTTTGAAGGCAATGTCTTTGAACCTAGACAGACTTGAGCAGTTAGGATCATAGGCATGAGCCACTGCATCCAGCCAGACAACTAGACCCCATCTCCACCTCTGTTTTTCTTTACTTCGCAGACATAAGCAAAATGTCCTTTGAAGAACTCTGCTGTAAGAATCCAAAGATGGCCATAGAGAAGATAAGTGATGACTATAAAACATATTGTGAGAGAGCACCTCATATAGGCAAGTATTTATACACAGGGATGGATATGAGGCAATTAGGATTTTAAAAGAAAAATCTAAGAGAGAATCTCTCAACTCAGAGCATAAGAGAGGGAACTTGCTTTGTTTGAAATGGAGAGATAGTTAAAGGGCAATGACTTTGCCTTTTTTTTTTTTTTTGTCTTTTTTTAAAATAACAATCTTTCTAGTACAGACAGAAAACTGGTATGATTTCAATTTATTTTTTAATTTTTTGAGACTTGTTTCGTGTTCTAACATATGCTGTATCCTTGAGAATGATTCATGAACTGAGAATGTATATTCTGAAGCTATCGGATGAAATGGTCTGTAAATGTCAGTTAGTTCCATTTGATCTACAGTACATTTTAAGTCCAATGTTTCATTGTCAATTTTCTGTTTAAATGATCTTCTAGTGCTGAATGTGGAGTGATGAGGTCTCCAATGATTACCTTATTGGGATTTTTCTCTTTTGCTCTGATAAGACAATATTTGCTTCATAGATCTGGGTGCCCCAGTGCTGGGTAACATATGTGGGTCACTATAGAAGTTTTGAGGCAGACTTTATTATGATCCATTATTTCACTTCTTTTTTTTTTTTTTTTTTTAGAGACAGAGTCTTGCTTTGTCTCCCTTGGTAGAGTGCTATGGCATCACAGCTCACGGCAACCCCCAGCTCTTGAACTTAGGTGATTTTCTTGCCTCAGCCTCCTGAGTAGCTGGGACTACAGGTGCTCACCACAATGCCCAGCTATTTTTTTGTTGCATTTTGGCCAGGGCTGTGTTCGAACCTGCCACCCTCAGTATGTGGGACCGGCGTCCTATTCACTGAGCCACAGGCGCTGCCCCATTATTTCACTTCTAAGAAACACAGTTGACAGTGTCCTTTCTGATTCACCCCTGCAAGTCTCAGCTTACTCAGCTTATCAGTGTTGTTGGAAAGGCTTCATTTGTTTCCATTAACACAAATTTTTTTTTAATTTTCTCTATACATATAGGTGTGTTTAATTGGTTTCCACTTTTTGCCTTCACAAAATTAAAAAGACTTAAAACTTAATGACAATAAGAATGTTTAAGATAAGAACTAGAAACAAAAACCTTGTAAAGAACGAATGAAGATAAATACATTCAGAAAAGAAATCAGACCATTGCTGCAATGAAATATTGAGCAATAATAATGCAAAAAAAAGTAACATTCACATTGTCAGATAAGAGTATGTCTATCACAGAATGCTTTGACTCTGAAGTTCAGTATGGAGTCATCAGTTAACTTCTCATTATTTTTTTTCTAAAGTCTCAAAAAATAGACAACTAATATTTATAAATAAAAATAAAAGATAAATAAAATATCCATTTTTAACTAATAATTTTTATATTATTTTCTGTATCACATTTTTATATATCTTCCATTATATCTGTTTCTAGACCTTGATGTTTTCTCATGCACTTATAAATATTATAATTTTTAAACTTTTGTTTTTAATTATACCCAGCATATGGAAATATATTTTATATACTATATTTCAAAGCCTTAATAAATTAAATTATTAATTCTAAAAATGTATCTATAAATTTCACTAATACACATGATCATGTTCTCTGCCAATGAAGTTTTATTTTGTGTTTTAGAATATTTATTCATTTGATTTACTTTCATTACCTAGGTCTACCATTACATTTTTAGATAGACATTGTATTAGGTAGAGACACACTTGTCTCAGTCTCAGAGAGAGATTTAATTACAGATTTAATCCCTTTAAAATTTACAGGACTTCTCAGATTCTCTCTTTTTGTGCCATTTTAGTTTGTTGTATATTTTATAAATTCAGGAATTTTGCTTGAGATTTTAAATATGTTGCCATGAAGTTGTTTATGATATTCTGTCATTACATTTAAGAGTATTTATAAACCATGTAATGTTGGGCATAGTGTTCTGTATATGTCAGTTAAGTCTGTTTTGCTAAGCATGCTCAGAATTTCTATGTCTTTACCAATAGGTTTGGTTTACATTTCTATTAGTTGAGAGAGATTTTAAAATCTCCCACTCTGGATTATTTCATTTATTTTTTAAAGACTTTAAATTTGTGATTTATTTTATTTTAGGCTACATTATTAAATGCAAGTAAATTTGAAATTTTTATAGTTTCATGGTAAGGTAACGCTTTTTCTCCAGTAATACTTTTACATTATTGAAGTTGTCACCTTTGTCTGCGTTATTGTGGCCATCACCTTTCTTTTCCATTTTTTTTTTTTTTTTTTTGCAGTTTTTGACCAGGGCTGGGTTCAAACCCACCACCTCCAGTATATGGGGCTGGCACCCTACTCCTTTGAGCCACAGGCACCGCCCCCTTTTCCATCTTTTTATTCTTTAATATTCTTTTGTTCTTATATTTAAGGTAAGACTCTTCTAAGCTGAATCTTAGTTCTTGTATTTTTGTTTTTATTAAATCCAATCTGACAATTGTCTTTTAATTAGATTAAGATGGAGGGGTTTTGTTGTTGTTAACAGTTCTATTCTTCTCTCTGTTAGAGTATTATTTTTTCATGTTTTTTTTCTTCTTTTAGTGGTTATCAGATAGATTTTCACATGCATCCTTGATGTATTAAAAGTTTGATGTAAATTACTACTTTTACTGCATATGTATTATTATTTTATGAGTCAATATTCATCTAGGCTTACTCACATATTTACTTTTTTCTCTCTTTTCCATTGATTTTCACCTCCCCCATCTAGGATTATTTTCTTTATACCTAAAGAACCCTCTTTGGCATTTCCTTCAGTGTGCATCAGAAAAATGTCTTTATTTTGTTTTTGAAAAAATTCTTTATTTTGTTTTTGAAGAACTTAGTTTCTAAACATAGAATTCTTATTGGAGTTGTTTTCCTTCAACATTTTGAACTTCTTATTTTATTGTCTCTTTGCTTTCTTTGTTCACTTTGAGATGTCAGTTGTCACTTTTCATTGGCATTGCTTCATGGAAGGAAATATTTCTCATTTTTTCCTTGTTCTCTCTCCCATTTGGTATCTGCTTGAATATAATTTTAGTATGATGTACCTAAGTGTTTATACTATTGTGACTTTAAAATTTCTTGAGTTTCTGACTTAATGTCCTTTGTCAATTTCAGGAAATTTTCAGTTATTATTTGTTCTGCTCCATTCTATCTCCTCTTTCTGATAATTTTATTATACATATTTTCAACATTTTAATAATATGTCACATGCTTTTTTTTGTATTTTCCATCTTTTCTTTCATTTCTGTGTATTTTAGTCTGGATTCATTCTTTTCATCTATTTTAATTTCAGAATATTAGGGGGTACACATGTTTTGTTTACATACTTTGTTTTTGTACAGATTGAGTCAAAGTTATAAGTGTACCTTTTACCCAGATAGTGTGCACTGTATCCAATAGGTATAAATTTACCCCTTTCTTCCTCTCCCCAGCTTAATTTTCATTGAGATTTACTTCTATATGTGCACTCAAGTGTTGATCACTTAGTTCGAATTTGTTATTGAGTACATGTGTTTGTTTCTCCATTCTTGTGATGTTTTACTTAGAAGAATGGTTTCCATTTACATCCAGGTTGTCACAAAAGACAACTTATGTAGTTGTACATAAGTAGTACTCCATGGTATGTATACACCACATTTTACTAATCCATTAATGCACATATATTGGTGGGCACTTGGGTTATTGCCACATCTTTGTGATTATGAATTGTGCCGCTATAAACATTGAAGTGCAAGTGTCCCTTTTATATAATGACCTTTTTTCTTTTGGGTATCTACCCAGCAGTGGGATTGCAGATCAAATGGTAAGTCCTTTTTAAGTTCTTTGAGTTATCTCCATACAACTTTCCACAGAGGTTGTCCTAGTTTTCAGTCCCACTAACAATGTGTAAGAGTTTCTTTCTCTTCTCATCCACACCAGTCTCTGTTGTTTGGGGACTTATTAATATGAGCCATTCTCATTGGAGTTAGGTGATTATCTCCTTGTGGTTTTGATTTGCATTTCCCTAATGATTAAAGATCTTGAGCATTTTTCCATGAGTCTGTTCGCCATTATAATTCTCTGCATATAATTTGTCATTTAGCTCATCTATTAATTCTTAATTTTATTACTTTCAATTATTAAACTTTTATATGTAGAATTTTCCTTTTTTCTTTTTATAATATTCAATCCATGTTATTATTTTTATTTTTTATTTACTTGAAGTACATTAACAATAGTAATTTGAAAATCCATATTTGAATTTCCTGTGTCTATTTCAAATGTCAGTGGTTTTTTTCCCCTTTGGTTTTTGGCCAACTAATTTTAAATACCTTGTTATTGCTGCTTGATTTGTGGTCATTGTTGGTAACAATTTGTAGCACTAACTTGAGACTCCCAGTGAAGCTATTTTCCTCCAGAGAGCATTTTATTTTACTTATGGCGTATGTGAAGCTAATACCGTCCAGACAACCTTAATTTGCTCAGTAATTGAGTTGGTTCAAAACTAATTTTTATTCCCTTCGATGAGAAGCTATTTCTGATTTCCCATACTCTTTGGAGTCTCAATTGAAACTCTGGGGTGTTTATCAGGGCCTCTTCTCCTTTGTTGTTTTGTAATTTTTGCCCCTTTGTGCCCTAAGAATCTGACAAAAGCTCAGCTTAAATTCTTAGTAACAATTTATATAATTGCCAAATATCTTGAGAGTGAAAGGCATGCCAAAAGTTTTGCCCATTTTACAGACGCAAAGGTGTCTAGGGCAGCTAAAGTATCTAAAGCAGTGATTCTCAACCTGTGGGTTGCAACCACAGGAACTGTATTAAAGGGTCAAGGCATTAGGAAGGTTGAAAACCACTAATCTAAAGCCTACCTTTCTGGTTTTAGCAGCCTCTCTGTTTCTAATCTCTATTTTATTTTATTTGTCTTAATTTCCTACAAGTTTATTCCTGATTGTAAAGTGTGTGGTTTTTAATCCAGTATTCTAGGTATTTTGTATTAGGAGGGTTTTTTTTTTTTTTAATTTTTGGCTTTCTTTTTATATCTAGTATTTCATAGTCTAGATTTTATTTTTTTACCTAATCTATGGTATTAATATTTATTTAGATCCTGTATATATATTTATAGCTTTCATTCCTTTTTGTATGCCATCTGTCACTGAAACTATTATCAAACCACATAAAAGTTACTTTTCTATCTAATAACCATTTTTAGGCATTGACTACCTAACTAGGTCATATTCTAATTTCTGGGAGTGATATGAGTAATACATCATCTCTGCCCTTGATGAGTTCATAGTCTGTTTTTTTCTATATGAATGTCAAAGGGCTCTTATAATACTGAAATCCTAGAGATCTTAGAGATACAGCAGTATCTCTAGGCACAAGATTTTTAAAAATCTCACCATGTCTAATGCTGAACTTCTTTTGGTGTGTAGAAAAATCTATTATTTTCCAACAATGATGTTTTGATATATTTTTTGAAGTAATGACTTCTAAATGGCAATAGGGAATCAGACACCTATTCTGAATTGGCATGGTATGTTAGACTATCATTAGAGAAGCTTTTAGTCAAAGCAGTGTCCTTAAGAAAGAAAAATGGTTTTAATTAAAACAAGAAGGTGGCAGAGATGCTTAAAGAAAAGGTCAAGATTCTGAAACTTTGCCAATTACAAAGCAAGAGTTCCAGGGGGTAAGTGAAGGGTATAGAAGGGGATAGCAGAAGTGTTATGGAGGACAGAGTATCAAGTGGAGTACGGTCTAGTAAAAATGGCAGATTGGGGGGGGATGACATTTTGTATTGACTATTGTAATAAGGATTTATATGATGGAGTCAGTTTCAATAGTCTCTCTAAGGAAGGTGGGCTCTGGGCCCAGTGGTCAACATATTTAGATAACAGCCTGGGCTGATGTTTGTGTTAGGTATGGCAATCATCCCTGAGTCTTGTCTCAGCCCTGCTGGCCTGAGACAGCAGCAGGTATGGGGACAGTAGTTTTTCCACATGAACTTAATATATCTAATAAATGTCCTTGCTACCTGGTACCCTTTTATGCCTTCTAACGTGGTGTTTCCCCATATTTATGACTTTTTTTAGATTATCCAGTAGAAATTGTCAAGGAACCAAAAGTAGTACGTTTATCCTCACCAAGAAAAATGTCTTTCTTCAAAAAAAGTGGTCTAAGAAAGCCTTCAATGAGACCCAGGTAAGATACAGAATCTGGCTACAGCAGTATCTCTAGGCACAAGCTTTTTAAAAATCTCACCATGTCTAATGCTGAACTTCTTTCAGTGTGTAGGTTTTCAGACCATTTTCCATATGTCATACATATATTCCTAGGCACATTTGGTACTCTAAATCATTATTTATTTTCTACAATTGGCACCATGCAATATATGCTATATAACAACTTTTTAAACTTAAACTATCATGGACATTTTTTCATGTCGGTATGTATAGCTCTACCTTCTCCCATATTATGGATGTTGTTATATGTCAAAAGGTGGAAAGGTGGCACAAAGAATCAGGCCAAGTAGAGTTAGTAGCAGAGCTTTATTAAGAGCATCTGCAAGCAGATGGGCTGCCACTGACAGTGAAAAATGTCAACAGCACTGAGTTAAGGTAAGAAACCTCTTTTAAAGCACTTCAGGGTGTGGTGCATGCTAGCTGACGAGGTGGCAGGAATGCTGCGATACAGATCAAAGGTCATCTGCTGGAGGCATTGTAAAAGGTAGGAGGGCCATCTACTGGAAATCTTCTGTAACCTGGAAGGACGATTTTAGCAGAACCAGAAAAGCAAGGAGAGTTCAGTCCTTTGCTTAATTAATGTCCAGATCCACTGGAGCCAGAGAAAGACCAACATTCTAGCTTGATGAGCATTAGGACAGGACTCAGGCGCTTGGGGTTCTCCTTACTCTTCTTCTGCACCTTGTCCCAGGACCTAAAGGAAAGCCTAGAAGAAATATCCCAGAGCATTTTACAACTGCAGAGGGAGGCCAGGTGTGGAAGTTCACACCTGTAATCCTAGCACTCTGGGAGGCCGAGGTGAGTGGATTGCCTGAGCCCAGCCTGAGAATAAGCAAGATCCCCGTCTCTAAAAATAGCTGGCAGTTGTGGCAGACACCTATATAGTTCCAGCTACTTGGGAGGCTGAGGCAAGAAAAATCACTTGAGCTCAAGAGTTTAAGGTTGTTTTGAGCTATGACATGGCAGCACTCTACCAAGGGTGACAAAGTGAGACTGTCTAACAACAAAAAAAAAACTGTAGAGGGGGTGCTAGCCAGAGTGGAAAGTCCATGAGTAATTGCCTTGAAATATTATGGACAGGGCAGGGCTTTCACTCCAGCTTGGCCATTGTTCTATGGTTTGACCTTTGGCTCAATTCCTCTTAATAGCTACCCCACTAAAATGGCTGTGCTTATACCAAGGGGGTATCTAAACTCAGAGGATCCCTTTTCTACAAATGTAGCATAATTTATTTAATCATACCCTTCATACCCTTTCACAGACATTTACATTGTCTTTAGTCTGTTTGTTTTTTGTTTTTGTGTATGTGTTGGGGGGTATGGGGGGTGGCTACAAAACCAGGCTCTTTATTTATGAAGAAGAGGCTGAGAAAATGACCTAATTTCTTCAAGGCCAGAAGGGGTTGGAAGTTGTTTCTTAGCCTGCAATGAGGTGGGAAGTCAGGATCCCTGGTCTTTAATTTTTTATTGCTATAAATAATATCATAAATACCTTTGCACATGTATCTTTGCCTGCTTGAATGTTCTGGATAACATACTACTATGGCTCTCTCATAACTAATTCATTACTTCTTGTAATGAATCTGAGAGTCATCCCCCTGCAGCTAGGCAAAGACCCTGTAGTCTTTTCTTAGAGGGGTGCCCACCCACCTTTCTTTCTATGCATACTATGCATATACTTCAGCATAAGAGTCACCTACACATAAAAATCCCTCTGAATGTTATGTTTGCTATGACTTCCTTCTTCTCTAAAATCCTAAATACTGCCTGTAGTCCCAACTACTTGGGAGGCTGAGGCAAGAGAATCACTTAAGTCCAAGAGTTTGAGTTTGCTGTGAGCTATGTGTGAGCTATGATGCCATAGCACTCTACTGAGGGCGATATAGTGAGACTCTGTGTCCAAAAAATAAAATAAAATAAAATAAATAAACAAAATTCTAAATTCTTAAAGTACAATACCAAGCATTCATTATGCACTACTTTTTATTGCTCTTTACTTTTCAGGTATGTTTTCTACCTTCTTGACTTGACTGTAATATTCTTTTAGGCCATGCCATATATTCACTCATTTATTCATTTTTTATTCAGTTACTATAATGGCTAGCTATATGAAACCTCCTCTTCTAAATGATGAGGATACAGTAGATGAGGACCATACAAATTTGGTAGTCAAAATCTCTGACTGAATATTTTTCATAGAAAAAAAGCGGCACAGATTATTTTTGGTTACTGATAACATTCATTACTTCAGAAAGGGCCCTGAACTGCATGTAGAAATTCAATTGCAAAGAAATGGAAGTCTTTTGTGGGTAAGGTTAAACTCTACCCACAAGCTAAAGAAATGACACAAAGATATTAACTCATGAATATAAAAGTATTTAAAGTATTTAAAGACTTTGAAATATACTACCCAAATCAATCTGGAGATGCGAAGCAATCCCTACCAAAATACCAATGACATTATCCACAGAAACAGAACAAAATCCTAAAATTTGTATGGAACCACAAAGATTCCAAACAATCAAAACAATCCTCAGCAGGGCGGTGCCTATGGCTCAGTGTGTAGGGCGCCGACCTCATAAACTGAGGGTGGCAGGTTTGAACCCAGCCCTGGTCAAACTGCAACAAAAAAATAGCTGGGCATTGTGGCAGGTGCCTATAGACCCAGCTACTCGGGAGGCTGAGGCAAGAGAATGGCCTAAGCCCAGGAGTTGGAGGTTGCTGTGACCTGTGATTCCACAGCACTCTACTGAGATTCTGTCTCTAAAAAAAAAAGAAAAAAAAAATCCTCAGCAAAAGGAACAAAGCTAGAGGTCACACACTACCAGAACTCAAAATATACTTTAAGCTATAGTGACAAAATATACTTTTAGCTATAGTTTTATGGTAGTGACATAAAAACAAACACATAGACCAATGAAACATAATAGAGAACCCATAAATTAATACAACTATCAATAGCCAACTATTTTTGTGACAAAGATGCCAACAGCACTCATTGGGAAAAAGATAGTTTCTTCAATAAATGGTGCCATATTATCCATATGCAGAAAAATGAAACTAGAACCCCACACCTCACTTTATATAAAAACAACTCAAAATGGGTCAAAAATTTAAATGTAAGACCCAAAACAATAAAACTATTGGAAGAAAACATAGGGAAATGCTTCAAGACATTGGTCTGAGAAAAGATTTTGTGAATAAGACCGCAAGAGCACAGGCAACAAAAGTAAAAACAAAAAAATTAGATTACATAAAACTAAAAAGCTTCTGCATAAGCAAAGGAAACAAAGTAAAAAGATACCCTAACAGAGTGGGGGAAAATATTTGCACACTTCTTATCTGATGTGTGATTAATATTCAGAATATATGTTCACATGTATAAGGAACTGAAACATCTCAATAGCAAAAAAACAAATAATCCAATATTTTAAAAATGGGCTAATGATCTGAACAAATACTTAGCAAAAGAAGACATATTAATGGCCAGCAAATACATAAAAAAATGCTCTACATAACTAATCATTAAGGAAATACAAATCAAAATGATGGCAAATCATTATCTTACTCTGATTAGGATGCCTGTTATAAAAAAGACAAAAAATAACAAATGCTGATGAGGATGTAGATAAAAGGGAACTTATATATACTGTTGATGGGAATGCTCACTAGGATAGCTACTATGGAGAAGAGTATGAAGGCCCTCACAAACAACAAATAGACCAACCATATGATCCAGCGATCCCACTACTGGGAATTTTTCCAAAGTAAAGAAAATCATTAAATCAGAGAACTTCTGTATCACCACGTTTATTGCAGCACTATTCACAATCACCAAGATAATGGAATCAACCTTGGTTCAACAATAGATGAATAGATAAAGAAAATGTATAGTACATATACACAATGGAAAACTATGCAGCCAAGAGATGACTGAAATCTCATCATTCATGGCAACATGGGAGGGACTAGAGGACATTATGTTAAATGAAATAATCTAGGAACAGAAAGTTAAACACATGTTCTCAAACACCACATGTTTTCACTTACACATGAAACCTAAAAAATTTATCTTACAGAATTAAAAAATAGAACAGAGGATACTAGAGGCTGGGAAGAGTAGGGGGAAGGGAAGGATATGGAGACATTTTTAAGGAATATAAAATTACAGCTAGATAAAAGGAATAAGTAGTGTTCTATACCACTGCAGGGTGACTATAGTTAACAATAATGCATTATATAGTTTCAAAAAGCTAGAAGCAGGATGTTGAATGTTCCCAACTCAAGGAAATGATAAATGATAAATATACTAATTACCATGACCTGATCACCATGCATTATATATATTGAAACATCACTATGTACTCCATGAATATGTATGCCTATTTGTTGATTAAAAAAAATAAAATTATTAAGGAATTTGTATTGATTAAGTGGCATTGAGGATTCTTTATGGTTTGTTGAAGCAATGCATAGCAGATACCTGTTATGTGAATTTTAAAAATATTACACCAGCAGAAATAGCAACAATAGTATACACAGTCAAAAGCTCAAAGAATGAAGGCAGAAATAATAGATGAGAAGTTGCTGCAGTTGTTCAGGAAAATGATGGTAAAGGCCTGAAGAAAATAGTGGAAGGGAAAGTGAAAAGGAATATACAGATGTAAAAATAACTGAAGAAAGACTAATTTTTTTGGAATGGCAAGAGTAAGAATCTTGCAAGTAGTCTCCTCCTAAAAGCAATGATAAAACTGGGTAAATCTGTCCAAAAGAATTTCAGAACTATACAAATTAATTGGAGATATATAACAATTAAAACATGCTTATTCAAGAAAACTACCCACCCTCAGTAAGAACAGTGGGATCTGTGGCATTTTAGCTTGAAATTGCTCATATCACCCCAAGCATACTAGCCAGGGGTACCAGCCATCATGCTAGCCATGAGTACCAACCCCAACAGAAGGGGTTGACATAGTTTGGAGCACTATAGAAAAGTCTATGACCAGGAGCTTGTCAAAAACAATAAGAATCTTTGTGACAATCAGGAGAGCAACCATCACAGTTGCTTAAGGTAGTGATGCTAGTTTGGCAAGCAGTAAAACAGCCAAAAGTATAGAAGAGGGATCTGAAGAATAAGACATTCTCACAGTAATTCAATAAGGCTATACAAATGCTCAAGACAGACCAAAGCAGGACCCAATTATCTATATGTATTATTGGCTAACTGTGAGACCCTAAAGTAAACAATAAAATTACTTTTTTATTTTTTAAAAGATAAATTAAAAATAAAAATAAGAATGTTAAAAAGAAAAAACTGACCAGACACTTTAGTGGCCACACACTGCAGGAGAGACAAACTCTACAGAATCATCCAGGTAAGCTATTTAAGGACAACAACAACAAAAAGAAAGAAAGAGAAAGAGAAAGAAAGAAAAAAGGAAAGGAAAAGAAAGGAAAACCATAAACAGCAATAACCTTTGGTGGATGACAGGTGGTGTGTGAGATCATACTCCAGAGTTGCTGTATTATCCAAAATATCATCTTTAAACAAAAGAATTATGATACATACAAAAAAGCAAACAAGCAAATAAACAAATAAAATATTCCAGGAAAGTATGGCTCATACACAAGGAGAAAAAAGGTAGACAATAGAAACTCTTTGTGATGTAATTCAGATATTAAGGACTCACCAAAGACTCCCAACCAAGCTGTTCCACAGACTAAAGAAAGCCATGTTTAAAATAATTAATCAAATAGAGAATATCATTAATGAAATAGAAATTATAAAATAAAACTAAATAAAAATCTGAAGTTGGAAAGTATAATAACTGAAATGAGAAAGTCACTAGAGAGAATCAACAGCAGATTTGAATTCATAGAAAAATTAATGAACTTGAAGATTAGAGTTCAGTAGAGTTGTCCAGTCTGAAGAAAAAAAAAATTAAGAAACATAAACAAAATCTCAGAGACCTTAGGGACACCATTACGCACACCAGTACATAAATAATGGGACTTTCAGAAGGAAAGAAAAGAGAGGAATAGAAAAACATTTGAATGTATAGAGATTGACTACTTCCCAAATTTGATTAAAGCCCTTATTCAAAAAATACAAGAAACTTTATGAACGCCAAGTATAAGAAATTAACAGAGATCCACACCTAGACATATCATAGCTAAAGACAGGCTCCGCGCCTGTGGCTCAAGCGGCCAAGGTGCCAGCCACATACACCTGAGCTGGTGGGTTCAAATCCAGCCAGGGCCTGCCAAACAACAAAGACAGCTGCAACCAAAAAATATCCAGATGTTGTGGCAGGTGCCTGTAGTCCCAGTTACTTGGGAGGCAGAGGCAGGAGAATCGCTTGAGCCCAGGAGTTGGAGGTTGCTGTGAGCTGTAATGCCATAGCACTCCATCCAGGGCAACAGCTTGAGGCTCTGTCTTAAAAAAAAAAAAAAAAAAGAAAGAAAGAAAAACAAAGACAAAAAAATCTTGAGAGCTGCGGAAGAAAAGGATTTCACATTCAAGGAAACTATGAGATTAAAGTTTACTTCTCATCAGGAACAACAGAGACCAAAATGGTGGGATGATGCATTTAAATTAAAGTCAAAGGAAGTAAATAATAACTGTTAGAGTGTAAATGAATAAAGTAAAGAGAAAAATAGAGAAAATCCATGCACACTAGTTGGGTTTTTTTGTAAAGATCAATGAAATTGATAAACGCTATGCTATACTGACCAAAGGAAAAAAGTGAAATGACACAGACAACCAAAACTAGCACTGAAAGAGGAGACAGAACTACTGAATACAGAAATTAATAAGATTGCAAGGAAATGCAAAAAACAAAGTAGCCAACTTAGATGCAATAGATAAACTTCTAAAAAACCCCAAATTATTGAAGCCTATGGAAGGGGAAGAACAAAATATGAATAAACCTGTAATAATAAAGAAATTAAACTAATTATTTAAATTTTTCTCACATAGAAAAGCCCAGACATAAATGGTTTCACTGGAGACTTCTATGGAACATTTAAAGAATAGATAGTATCAATATTTTGTGAAGTCTTTGAAGAAAAAGAGGAAGAAGGAACACATGCCAAATTATTCTAGGCGTATATTTTCCTTATCCCAAAGCAAGAAAAATACATTGTAAGAAAAGAAACCCTCAGATCAATACTCTCTTTTGTTTTTAGATATAAAAACCTGCAACAAAAGAGTAGCAAAGCAAATCCAGCAACATATAGAGAAGATCATAGCATGACCAAGTGCAAGAAAGCAAGGTTGGTTTAGCATCAGAAAGTCAATTAATACAATATAGCACATTAACAAAATAGGGGGAGGAAACCCACATCATTATGTCAGTTGATACAGAAAAAGCCTTTCACAGTATCCAGAACACATTTATGATTAAAAAAACTCTCAATAAAATTAGAATAGAAAGGAACTATCTCAATCTGATAAATGGGATCTATTAAAAATCTGTAGCTAACATACTTAATGAATTAGGTATATAAAGGAAGAACAGCTTGTTCTGGGCATGTACATAGAGGTTTAAATAATAACTATGACATAAAGATGATGTTCCATGGTCAGTTGAAATTTAGAGTGAAGTTCATAGAAACTGGAGATACAGTTTTACCTTATCAATAAAATTTGAAACCACTTCCTTATATCAATGAAAATTGAAAACACACAGAAGGGACAGATTATCCCCCACCAAAATAAATAAATAAATAAATAAATAAATAAATAAATAAATAAGGCAAAATGACAGAGGATTGAGGATGAAACATTAGGAGAACTTATATTCAAGGAGCAGTGAAGGAAGAAACCAGTGAAGAAAATTTATAAATATTAATCAATAACTATAGACCTGTCACACTCTGCCTCAAAGAAATGACTGCCAATTAGAAATTGTTTTGAATCCATAATTAAAAAAGAATTCCTTTGAAAAACATTATCACCTTTAATACTTCCCCTCCTCTTCCATTAGGTTTTTCAAATGATTGGACTGAGCTCAGGAGGGTCACCTTAAAGTTCAAGTTCATCTCCAAAGCAATAGATTTAACTAATTTATCTCACAAACTGCTAAAGAAAGTCCTGACAGCCTGGGAGATATCCTTCCCCATTCCCAAATTGGAACAGGATCCAGAGTCATTAACCCTGTCTCTCTACCAAAGATATTTTCTTATTTTCCAGAAACATGACAGAAGTCCTCCTAAATACACAGCATGTGGAGTACTTCCGGGAGTTCCTCAAAGAACGGAAGGCTGAAAGCCCATTGGACTTCCTGGTAGCCGTACAGAGGATTGTCATAGAAACCAATGAAAAATCTTATAAGTCTCTTCTGGAAAATTTACTCAAGACTTTTTTCCACAACGATATCTCTCCTGGTATGCATCCTTTCTCCTCATCCTGTTTCCTTCTCCCGGCAGTGTCGTAGAATAGGGAAATCGCTTTCCTTGTGTGAGCTCCCAGAAAAAGCAGAACAGAGCAATGGTGACATGGGGCAGTGATGACATGGGGCAGTACAGGGACAAAGATTATGAGACACAGGGAAAGCAGAGAGCAACAATACTATATCTAAAATCTTAATACTAGTAAAAGAAGCCAAGCGAAAGGTACTTTCACATATATCTTCTCGGTTAATTTTATCTAAATATCACAATAGAATTGTTTAATCTCTGTAATAGACACAAAAATAGCTCCATTTTACCAACAAAGAAAGAGAAACACAGAAAAGTTAACTAGCTTGTTCAGATGGTGGACTTGAATCTCATTCAAGCCCTTTGACTATCAAATCAACTACATCTGGAGTAAGATACAAAAGCAAGGGTTGGCTATATGCAAAGGTGGATTGACCACCTCCCATAGATTGTGAAGAGAGTTTGGGAAGGAAAACTATAGGCATGAAACTTTTTTTCTTGTTTTATTTTCTTGCCTAAGATAGGAGGATAAAATGGCCCATGCAAATTCATCTTGGCCAAAAGCAGAAGTTGCAAGTTAAGTACTAACTTTTAATTCTAAAGGAAAACAAAAGGGAGTGAGCATGATCCCATCCTAGAGAGGTAAACAAACCTAGAGCAAGGCAGTAACGATAGAGCCTCCTGTTTGGTCACAGATAAAGAGGATAGAGTTTCTGTGAATTTGTTTTTTACTTGCAGTAAAGCAGGAAAAGGCTATAAATATTATGAAAATAGGAAGAGGTTAAATTAGCAAATGTTTATTTGGAGAAGTACTGATTTTTTGAGTCTTAGAATGTCAAATTCTGTACATCATTTTGAATGAGCTAGAAGACAAAGAGGAGTACCCAGATCCTAACTTTGATTAGTTTTCAAGTCTCGTTAATAAACACAACAGTCCCTGAACTCCCTGGAGAACCATATCGCCCATATGATACTTGTTTGTAATCTTGGATTCTTCATCTGCTCCAGCAATTTAACTTTAATCCTTTATTCTTTTGCCCTCTCCCTAAATTGACAATTTCCGATCAGTTTTAGGAATGAATCATTTAAACATTTCTTTTTTTTTTTTAATTGGTCATTGGTTACCTAGGTTTCATTTAAACATTTCTTTCCTCTTAAGCACTCATTTTTGAAATTTGAGTGGAAATAAACCACGACAATATTTTATCTACAAATACACTTGCACATAACATTCCAAATATGCCTTGGGGATTATCAAATAAATTGTGGAAGGCTGTGAGACCAGGATGAAAAAAATACCAACTACCTCAAAAATGGCAGATGAGAGGGGGGTGCCTGTGGCTCAAAGGAGTAGGGTGCTGGCCCCATATACGGGAGGGGCTCAAACCTGGCCCTGGCCAAAAACTGCAAAAAAAAAAAAAAAAAAGGTAGATGAGGATGATGTTTCTTTCTCTCTCTCTCTCTCTTTCTCTCTCTTGCATTTTTAGAGGAAATACTGCAGTGTGATGCCCCGCTTATCAAAGAAATCGCAAACATGCGTCATGTCAGTACAACCATGTTGTTAATGCTGCAGAACTTTATCATGAAATCAGTGGAAGAAAAGTGGTGAGTGTGCTCGGTAAAGGCAAGGATTCTTTCTGGAGTTGCTCATTGCCTTCTGAAAGCCAGATCAGTCACAATCTACTTTCCTAGCTCCTTGCCAGAGCCTCTCTATAAATTTATCCTGAACCTAGCTACCTATGAACATGCGTACGCACATTTCTATTCATTTGCCTTAATAAGAGGAATACAGTATTGATCAGGAATCATAGGCTAATATTAAAAAAGGATTGATATAGCAAGAAGAGTAGTACTTAACTTGCAACTTCTGCTTTTGGCCAAGATGAATTTGCATGGGCCATTTTATCCTCCTATCTTAGGCAAGAAAATAAAACACACTTTATCATGCCCCACTTTTCACTGAAACTTGCTCCAAAAGCTGAGGCAAGTTTGACAGTTATCCTTTATATGTCAAGTTTTGCCTTCTTTGATATTATTGGTCTCTTTCTGGCAGGTTTAAAGATTACCAAGAACTGTTTCCACCTCGTCCTCTGGAGATGGAAACACAAATTCAACCTTCGCCTAGGAAGCCCTCAAAAACAGCAACAACTCACCTGCAGGAATTCCAGGTCAGTGAGGAAGAAAGTGAAAATAAGATATTAGAGAAGAGAAAATCTACTGTCTGGGCCTGTTTTACCATGCAAAATATTTTCACTGTTAGCCTATTTAACCACAAAACCCACTACTGTTTTTAAACCCTCATCTTGCAAAGGAAGAATCTGAAGCTCAGAGAAATTGTTACCCTGGGGATTTGAAGAAATCCTCTTCTCTGCCTGTGATTAGAACCGAAAGAGTAGTAGGTATTGGGGTTAGATATATGGAGATCAAAATGTCCGGGTGTTCTTTGTTTGTTTGTTTGTTTTTACTGCTGAAAACTAGTCAGGAGGACAAGGATTGGCAGTGAAGCAATGTGGTTTGCTGATCCTCTCTGTACCCAAATTAGACTGACTTACACACATAGTCACTGGTATATAGAAACAACTTAGGCCTTCACTTACTAGGGTGAGTGAGTCTCTCACTGTATGAAAAAGAACAGATCTGAAATGAGTGTCCTGCAGGCAAGAAAACTGCAAAGACAGAATGCAAAGGACTGAGAAAGAGCATGTCTTTTCCTTCTTTCAAACTTAACAATTATCTAGCTTAGAGATTTTCACCCGGTGTGCCGTGAGACGATCTTAAGTGTGCCATTACAATTTTTAACCATTAATTAAATTATTTTCAAAAGAAGTTCAAAGCACAGTAAGTATATTCTTTTTTCACTCTTTTTTTTATTAACATAATTTAAGTGTGCCACAGAGATTGAACTGTAGGTTCAAGTGCGCTGTGAGATGAAAAAGGTTGAAAAACACTGGTCTAGCTCATTCTTTCGCCCATGGGAGGAGAGAAAAGGGGAAAAAAGAAGGGTCAGAAATGTTACTCGGGAAACTCTCTTCATATGGTTTGAAAAAAAAATACACGCCCCCTTAATCACCTGCTCAATGTGTTTTAGAATTGGTTAGTATTAGAAACATTTGAGCCCAGCTCTGACTCCAAAGATGGCACTAAGATCTCTCTTAAAATGATGTCTAAACCCATATGATCTAATACTCTAGGAATGAAAATATGTTTTCTCTCCTTTCTCCTCTGTATTTCATTCTCATATGAATCAATTCCATGTCAGGGCCCCAGGAATTATCATATAGAATATTAGAAAGAATACTATACCCAGAAACAGAACACTTGGTTTTAATTTCAGGACTTTTGGTTGCTCTTAGATAAGATAAAAGAAAACCATGACATACTTAACACTTTATGTAAAGCACGTCATCAGGGTTTATAGGATCGTACATGTATAATCACAGAGCTTCGCCATAACCCTAAAGGCTATGGCTTCTGTCCTACACATAGAGCCATCAAGACACAGGTTAGGTAAATTGACCCAAATTACAGAGAGAAACTAGGCTCCAGACTCAAAGTTTCTGACCCAAACAGTGCTTTTTATACTTCAGTGCTGGCTGTCTTAAAGCTGTGCTTACAGTGAGGTTCCCTCTCTGCAAGAGAGGTTAATCAACAAGACTCTTGCTGGCTCCACATATCAATTTCCGGAGGGGCAAATAAACTGGAGAATGGTCACTGGTACCTATCACGAAACAGATGAAGAAACATTAAATGCATTTGTGTGGATGTAATTATACATCAGAATTGGTTTTGCTCATTTCCTTCTTTCTTCAACATTTCAAAATCTGCCTGAGCCATTTTTCCTTTGTCATGAGTGTTACTTACTTCTGTCCTCTGTTTCTTGCTGTTTTCACCATTCCACTTCTCTTCCATGGCACCTCAAATCTTCACTGGTGAAAGCCTGGGGCAGAGGGAGCATGGGCAGTGGGTGGGTGGGAATCTTCCACTCACCAGCTACTTAATCTGGGGCAGGTTTACAAGATCTCTGACCTGAGTTTTCTCACCTTTCAAATTAAAACTAAAAATTATACCTTTATAGAGGTGTTGGGAGGATCAAATGTAAGGAACATCAAGTTTTAACACATAATGCCCTCTCAGTGAATAGCAGCTATATTAATGAATGTATCATATTCCTCTTTCTTTCCCCAGAAGAGAGGCTGGATTAAAATGATCAACTTTATCAGAAGCTTTTGCAAGTACCGCAGATTTATGTCGAATCCTAGTAAGCGCCAGGAATTTGAAGACTATCTTCACATGGAAATGCAAATTAGCAAAGACAGTAAGTCATTTCTCTATTTACTGCCATTCCCTGTTGATGTTTAGCCACCAGGGTCAGCCCAGATAAGAAACTGCAAAACTTATTGCTTTGTATCATGCCTGTGGCAGCTTAGGTAAGGTGCCACCCCAGGGCCTGCATGCAAAGCCAAGTCCAGGCCTCTCTACAGAGAGTCCAGGCCCAGTAGCCTTTGCTTAGGGAGCCAGCAAGGGTGGAGAATAATCTAATAAGGTACTGTGAGAGCTCACATTTTACAAAACTACCTCCTTTTGTTATTTGCTTTGGTAAAATAAATACATGCTTTTAATAATGAGGTAATAAAAATTACAGGAATATATAGTATAGAAGTGAAAATCCTTCAAAATAGAACATTGTTAATGCTTTGTTAAACCTGTCTCATCATTATACATATAATTATGTTTCTATATATATCATAATACTTATTTTTTACCCACAAAATTGACACCATATGTTCTATTGGTAACTTGCTTTTTTCACTTAATAACGCACCCTGGACATCATTTTATGTCAGTATTCATCTATCTGCCTTATTGTTTTTGATTACCATAAAGTAGCCATTGTGCAGATTTATTCGGCTGCTTTACTCATTCATTCATTCAACACACTTTTTGAGATTCTACTATGTAGCAGGCACCTTACCAGGTGCTGGAGGTACAGCGGTGAACAGTAGTGAACGTGTGATATAGAATCTGCCCTTGTGACAACTGCAGACTTCAGACAGAAAACATGAGCCACAGATGCTGCGACCAGATTGCCTGAATTTTAATCTGCCACTTTCTAGCTGAATGACCTAGGAAAGTTACTCTGTGCCTCAGTTTTCTCATCTGTAGACTGGGAGTAATAAATGTTACTATTTCATAAGGTTGTTATGAGGACTAAATGAGTATTAACAGGCAATGCATCTTAGAACTATGCTTGGCAATAGCACATGCCATAAAAGGTTTAGCCAGTGTTATTGGCATCACTCTGTAATTGTGATGATTGATCCCAATAATAACTGCAGGGAGATCCTAATTAGTCAGGTGGGAGGATCAGGTCAGGGAAGACTTCTCCCAGAAAATGACATAATCTTGAATTTTCAAGAATGACCAGATTAGGCAGGTGGGATGGGAGGAGAGTGACTTCTAGGTATACACAGAACCCTAAACTAAGAAAGAGGATGATATATTTCAGGAACTGTAATCAGGTCAGTTGGACTAGAGATTTTGAGATGGGGAAAGTGTGTGACATGAGATCAGAGAGACTTCTAGTGAGAAATCATCTCTCTTGATGATTTTTGAGTTGTTCCAACTGTCACTCAAACAACGCTGTAAAACATACTTATTGTGCAATTGTGCACTTCTATGACATAAATTCCTTAAAACTGAAATAATGGATAAATGGTTAAAAAGAGTTAAATTTTCTCCTTCCAAAAACATTGCCCTAATTTATGCTCTCGCAAACAGTATGAACTAGTGTCTTATCCTGCCTCACACCCTTATCAACAATAGGGTATTATACATTTTCTTTTTTTTTTTTTAGAGACCCACAGCCCTTGGTAGAGTGCTGTGGCGTCACAGCTCACAGCAACCTCCGATTCCTGGACTTGCCTCAACCTCCCGAGTAGCTGGGACTACATGTGTCCGCCACAATGCCCGGCTATTTTTTTGTTGCGGTTTGGCTGGGGCCAGGTTCAAACCCACCACCCTTGGTATATGGGGCTGGCACCCTACCCACTGAGCCACAGGCACCGCATGGTACTATACATTTTTAAAAACTACCCACCTGAAATACAAAAAATAATATGCCATTCTTTTTTATTTTTCTTTAGTGGTTGAGCATCTTTATTTATTGGTCATTTGCATTCTTCCTTGAATTATTTATGACCTTTGTCTATTTTTCTATTGGTATTTTAAAATTTTTTTACTTTGTAAAAAAAAAAAAAACCCCTTTTTGCATGTATCTTTTATGAACTGTTTCGCAACCACATATTTAGGGTTCAAAAATAGTTCTAGCTCTTTTGTTCCTTCTTTTAAATAAAAGAGCTCAAGCCCTCATGTTCTAGAACAGAAGGAAGTCTGTTTTCTTGTTCTTGACTTCCTTCTTCCTCTTACAAGATAGCCCAGGAACAAGAGCGTTTATGCAATTCAATGGGAGGCCTACCCAATTTCCAGTTCTTCTCAGATGCAAGGAAGAGCTGTGACACTCAGGCTGTCACAGGCTCAAGCCTTTTATTTTACAGTACAGCACACACATAAAAGTGACTGTATGAACAACTGAATACCCACCACCCAATCCCAGAAATAGAAAACTGCATAACCCAGGTGACATGATATGCCCCTCTTCAGTCAAACTCCTTTACCCTCCGCAGATGTAACCTCTATCATGAACACAAGTGTTTATTTATTTATTGACTTGTTAAATGTACACGTGTTTTCATACTCTGGCTATAACATCCCATCTCAAACAAACTTTGATTCCTGTTGGAACTGCCACTCTATTAATCTTGCTGATTGTTTTAGGCTGGAGTGTGTGTGGTTTTATTTTGCCTGAGTAAACAGAAGCAATCAGAAGAGAACTTTCACAGCTTCCCTCCCTGAATCGCACAGTCAGCCTCCCCTGTGCTCACAAGCTCTTGTCACAGTGAATAGTGCTGCCTGCCCTGGCTGAGAAGCACCTGTTCCTTCATCTGCTCAAGGGCTTTAATTCAGTCATTTTTGCTTATTCTTCTGGATAACTTTAATTACTCAGTCAGCACGAGATATGGCATAGTGCTTTTCAACCAAAAATTAATACTAATTTCTCCTGGATTCCACATTCCCCTCCAATTATCTGGCACATTTATCTATTTTCCATTTTTTTTCTCCCAGGTTAATATGAGGGTATGTACGATCAGGTTACATTATCTGAGTTTGTAAGCTAAAGTCTTACAACTAAGTTGTAGTTGAGTCCTTCACCCAGGAAGTAGACTCCAGCAATGGAATCTTATCCTACATATGGCAAGGCACCAAAAGAAATCCCACATCAATAATTTCTGAACAGGACTCCAGAAAGATTGATAGAAAGTGGCAAATTCTACAGCTAGATTAGATCATTTTCCTAAACTCAGCCAGGTATTCAACCAGGGCCGGCCCAAAACTGTTCTCTTAGACCTGAATCCCTATGGATGAATTTCTTTGGATATACCCTAATGCAGAGAATTTCTAAAATAAGTGTCTTATTTTTCTGACACACAATCCAGATCTTCTAGAACCTTCTATGATCTTTACTCATTCCTTTCTCTTTTCCACTCTAGCTTTCTACCCACAGTTTCTTTAATAAACTTCTCTACTTTTGATGTTTTGATTGCTTCTTTGTGTGCTTTCCCAGTTTAGTCCTAAATTATTACCCTCATGAACTTCGAATAAGCACATTCCATCCTCAGGGTCATCTCTGCATTTTTAGTTTTCACAGCCTCTTCAGAAACCTTAGAGATTAGCGTAACTACAGTGTGACTGTATTTCTATTAGACCAGCAACAGGAAAACCTCCTTCAGTGCTCAGTTGATTGTGTGTGTGTTTTCATACCATCTCAGCAGATGGCTTTTTCAGCAGCCTTTCATGTAAAAGGTGGGCCCCATAGTAAGGAGTGATTATTTCACCCAGTAATTTAATTTCTTCATTTTTATATATGCCCAGGTTGAAGGCCACAGGCTTAAGTGGGACTTGATGAAACCAAATTGTAATTCCTTCATTTTTCTCTCTCAGATTTCTCTGTATCGACCAACACGTCAGGACGTTCAGCCCTTCTATCCACAAACGTCCGGAGTACAGAACAAGAGAATGGAGAAATGACCTTTGTAAAGCGTCGTATATATGGCCACAGGCTTATCACTGTTAACTTTGCAATCAATGACATATATTTCTTTTCTGAAATGGAGAAGTAAGTTTCCAACCTTTCTTTTGTCTTGTAGCTTTTCACCCTTAGTGCTGCCCAGCAGAAGCTGCTTGTCCTGTGAGAGGCACAGTGCTTTCAGCCCTGCCAAGCTGGAATCTCCTTTTGGAAATTCTACCAAATGCTGCCACTCTATCAATTTCCATCATTTTTTTCATTGGGTCCTAAAAGTTCTTCAGTATTTCAGAGTTTCCAACATTGAAATGCACTGACTTATTCCTGGGAGGTGGCACACTTTTTTCTCCATCATTTATAAACATGAAAGAAATCCTCTTATGTTAGCACTGTTGAACCAAAAGTTTTTAAGTTAAAGCCAAGAATTATTATAATTATAAAATTGTGTGTGTGTGACAGTAAGAAGATATTTTATTTTATTTATTATTATTTCTTTTTGAGAGAGTCTTACTATGTTGCCCTGGGTAGAGTGCTATGGCATCACAGCTCACAGCAACCTCCAGCTCTTGGGCTTAAGCGATTCTCTTGCCTCAACCTCACAAGTAGCTGGGACTACAGGTGCCTGCCACAATGCCCAGCTATTTTCCTGTTGTAGTTGTCATTGTTGTTTAGCTGGCCTGGACCGGACTCGAACCCGCCAGCCTCGGTGCACGTGGCTGGCGCCATAACCACTGTGCTACAGGCACCGAGCCATTAAGCAGATATTTTTCAGTTAAGAAATTAATTTATACACATTCACTTGCCAATCTTTTGATGAAAAGCCAAAGTCAATCCACCATGGAGGGTCCATATATTCTTCCTATATCAGCTATACCCCAAATGCTATCTATTAATAATTTAGATTGACACTTGACAGACATATATTTTTATGACACATGTGATATTTTGATGCATTCATATAATGTGTAAATATAAAATCGGGGTAATGGGATGTTCTTTGCCTAAATTTTTTTATGCTAAAAACATTCAAATCATTCTCTTCTAGCTATTTAGAAATGTATAGTAGATATTGTTCCTATGGTCACTTTATTGATTTATATTGAGTACTAGATCTTATTTTGTTTCGCTAACTGTATGTTTGTACCCATTTACCAAACTATCTTCATCCCCTTCTCCCCTCCACTCTTCTTGACCTCTGGTAACCACCAATCTACTCTCCATCTTCGCGAGATCCACTTTTCTAGCTCCCACACCTGAGTGAGAAAATGGGATACATAGTAATTGTCTTTCTGTGCTTGACTCCCACAAACTGATGGAGAAGGCAGACACAGATAAAACTTAGGGAGTGTTTCAGGAGGACAAGTACGATGGCAGAGTCAGGCACGGGAAGTGCCGTAGACAACTCTAAGTCCTCAGGTACGGTTTCTTGGGAAACAGGTCACCTAAGCTGACGTTTGGAGAGTAAGTAGGGGTTAGTCAGGTAATAAAATATGTAAGGAGGGGTCAGAGAGAGAGAGAGAGCAGTCAGAGGCTAAGGGGGACTTCTCCACTCTGCCCTTAGGCAAAAAACATTTCCTCCAAAGGGTCCTTGAAAGCTAATTGTCAGAGATGACTTCTAAGTCCTGGATCAACTGGATGTCCTCACCTGTCGCTGCTCCCATTCCCACCACCTCCCCTCTACTTCCTCATTTACCCTCTACCCACTATTCTTTGCACAGCAACCAGAGTAACCTACTGAAAATGTAAACCAGACCAATGTCCACTCTCCTGTCTAACGTGTTCCAACAGCTTCCCATGACCCCTGGGTCAAGTCCAAACCTCCTCGCATTGTCTAAAGTGCTCTAGTAAGTGGGACCGACCTGCATCTCAGGGTTTACCTCACAGCACAGAGGAGGAAAGAGCAAGATAGGCCTTAGGTCTTGAAGTCAGCAGAGGTAAAAATGCTATAGGGCCAGAACAGGTAAAGAAAGGAGGACAAGATGAAAGAGGGCATTTGTGGTGAAGAAACACGCTTGAAGGAACACTTCACTTGTTGTCTGCCGTGGGGTAGGTGCTCAATATTTGCCAGGGGATAAATTATAATTGAATGGATGAAGTCACAATCTGGCCTAGAACTAGCCCTGACTTTTATAAGCCAGAAAGAAGCCTGGGCCAGGTGCCCTATCTAGTCACTGCTTTTATTTTCTCCTTGCTAATTTCCTGCTTGACATCTCTTTTTTAGATTTAACGATTTGGTGAGTTCAGCTCAAATGCTGTTGGTCAACCGAGCATACAGTGAGAATGATGTGCTTCTAATGCGATCCAAAATCAATATTATCTTAAAGCTCTTCCTGCATTCTGACATCCCTCCAAAGCTGAGGGTAAGGGGGACTTCTACTCCACTCTGCCCTTAGGCAAAAAACATGTCCTCCAAAGGGTCCTTGAAAGCTAATTGTCAGAGATGACTTCTAACTCCTGGATCAACTGGATGTCCTTTACCCAGCAACCCCACAAAAACTTCTGCCTTCTAGAGAGGGGGTGGTCTTAAGGGTCCTGGGGGCTGAGAGAGGTTTTCTGCCTTCCCTGGAGCCTCTTCCAGTGACAGGTTTCCACTCTGTGGGCAGGTGAATATCCCTGAGTCCCAGAAGGATTCCATACTTGCTGCCATCACGGAGGGCCATCTAGACCGGAGTATCTTCCACGGGGCTATCATGAATCTCTTCCCTGTCATTATGTACTTCTGGAAAAGGTAACTGTCTCTCCTTACTTGATGAATGCCATGTCAGGAAAACGCAGTTAGCTTTCTAGAGAGTTTCTATCTTCCTCTAAGCCTTTGCTTCATAGTTTCCAGTTTTGAAACTAAGGTGATATTTTTCGTATCCTACCCACTACTCCCGATCCCTCACACAGAGCTCTAAACCCTGGATCAGAAAATGGACGGCAGCCTAAGACTGGGATCCAGAACGCCTGCTTTCCCGCCTCTCCTCTTGTGCTTGCTTGGAACAAGGATGGGAGGTTTTCTCAGCCTAGGTTTCTCCCCTAAGGGCAAGGGTGAACACAGCCATTTTGGTAGAAGTCACGGTTAACACACAAAGGCTGTGATTATGGAAGAAAGCCAAAGTGTTTTGCTTTGTTATTCCCAGATTCCCATAATTACTACTCAGGGGGCACTGTTGTTAGATCTTCCAATTTTCAAGAGGAGCTAGAAATTCAAAATTCTATGTCATCCCTCTCAAGGTTAAAGTGGCAAATGTGGCAACTAACTCAAGACTTAAAACATGACAAGGAGCCTGCAAAGTCCAGAAAGCAAAAATGAAACAGGCAAAATATCTGCAGACCAAATACAACCTGTGGCCACTGCCTCCTAAGCAGTCTTGCCCAGGTTTGGGCTGAGAGCTGGCTTTTCTCCCAGCTGGTCTATTTATTCCTACCGTAGCTCCAGCTCACATCTTCCACAGAGAGAATGGTGAAGCCCTGGGATATAGTGGCCAGAGGACACTGACATTTTCTCAGACAAGTTTATCAGGATGCTTAGATTATTGTGATTCCAGCTCTCAGGGGTTCCCACAAAAAAGATGTTAGTTTATTAAAATGGAAGTGCATAAAGGTTGCTTACCAACTACTAATCTTTACTTTAAAATCCCGAAGGTAATAAATTATTTAATACAGGATTGAAATAAATTCAAAAATCTAAGTTCATGATAAGCAGTTTAGCCCTTAAAACACTATTTGTGATCTAGCACTTGATTTTAGTTCTCCTAACCCGGACTAATTCATTTTAAGAATTTCTATTTAGTGGGCAATCAGACTTTGGAGAAATACATGCTGCTTCTGGCTTGAGTCAGTACTCAGCTGTCGCTATGTGCATTTAGAAAGCTCAGGTGCCTTGGGAAAGTTTGAAACCCAATCCTCGTGCAGTTGTTTGTTTACTTGCTTCCTACACACTTAGAGATTTATATTTCACAGATCATACATACGTTATCTCAGATGAACGTTTCTGCAACCCTCTGAGGTAAGTGGAGCAAAGTACTATCCCTATTTTACAGATGAGGAAACTGAGGTTCAAAGTGGTTAAGGGACTTACCAGGGATCATTTGGTAGATGGCAGAACCAGAATTAGAAACCAGGTCACTTGGTCTGTCACTACTATCTGGGCATATTGGGAGGTCTGTGAAGACAGGAAGACCCAGTTCAGGTAGTGGAATGGGAGAAGCCCACCAGATAAAATACACTGACCTCTAAGGGGTCTGAGGCAAGGGCTCACTGAAAATAGAGATAGCAAGGGGTCAGGGGGCGAGGGAGAATGAGCTGTGACTATTGTGTGGGTTAGGGAGCAGCAGTCTCAGGTCATCCAAGTATAAGCTCACCTAAGAAACCAGGGTCTGTTCCAGAGAAAATCCTGTTGGGAATTGGGTGAGGGGATCAAGGTTCTCAATAAGGGGCATCAGGGAAAGCAGGAATCAGGACCAGAGAGAGGCCAGTCAGATGCTCCAGCTGGACCTGGTGGGGTTCGATGGGGTCTCATAGTCTGATACTCAGACAGACCCCGGGGGTTAACCTCACCTGAGGCCTGGGTATAGCAGATTCTTTACAGACTCCCTGCCATGGTCCCAGAGGGCATCCCAACATACTGCCCACATAGGTCTCTTGCTGGAGTCAGTCTGAACATAGAGGAGGCTTCAGAAGAAGGGCCTTCTATAGGCAGCACTCCAAGGCCAGAGTGCTATCCACTTCTCTGTTGAACACCCCACACTGTCTGTGAGGGGTGGCCCCAAACTGGTTTCCCCTATGTTTATTATTCTAACCCCCTCCACCTGTGGTTTCCTCCCAGTGACCAGAAGCATTCTTCTCACAGGTACTGTTCCTGGAAGGCGACTAGCTCTTACTTTCAGTACATGGGGAAGAAGGTCAAGGAAAGAAAGGGTCCCCCCAAAACTACATACAAGTACCCTCCTTCAACTGTAGGTAAGCTCCACCAGGACCCATGCTCCACTCTCTAGCAATCGAGACTTGTGAAGAGAAAGTGAAAGGCCAAAGGGCCAACTTTGAGGCTTCTCAGGGGTGTTCGTTGGTACAATGAACAGACAGCTCTCTACCTTAGCCCTCAGAAAACACGTGCACTCAGGTGCCCTGTGGTGAGCAGTGCTAGTAAGAGGGCACCCCACCCCAGTGTTGCTCCTGACTACAGCTTCTGGGATGCCTCTGTCCTGCTGCAGTCCATGTGGTGGGTGCCTGAAGGTGCAGACCCAATTCACTGCTGCTTAAGAGGCTTCCTGCTCCAACTGACATCATTAAATCCCACCATTTGAAAATCATGTATTTTATAGTGTTAATTGAAAACATAAAACAATTGGATATAAAGTACTGCTTTAATGTGATAAATAGATATTTCTACACATGTATAATTTTTATGAAAGCATAGAAAAAACTTAGAAATAAAGATGAAAGTGTTAATAGAGTTACCTCTGGATGGTGTAATTATGAGGAATTTATATATATTTATTATCTATATTCTATGTATATATTACATAATTAGTATATCTATAAAAAATTA